>JAIPRL010000852.1:0-108572 GCA_025469235.1 Pemphigus obesinymphae
TTTTGTGGCACTACCACTGCACGTTATATTATTATTATATTGTTCAATAGAACAAACGGTGTTTATATAGTCATGAGAAAAGCGCATATTTATAATATACTATATATATATATATAGGCATTGGAAACAAATGCACGGCAGGGACGACAAATACGGGATTTTTTTTTTCCGATCCTATTCATTATTACTATTATTATTATTATTATTATTATTATGTCCCCCACTTTAGAAATCGCCACAGCTCCGCTCCGCGCGTCTCGGCACGCCGCATAAAGGCCTTCCGGTGCAGGTCGCCGCTGGAATCCGCGGAAGTCTACCGGAAGAAGGCGTTTTTCGACTTGGCCCGGGATTCCTGTGCGATGCTGCCGTTCCACTCAGACAATGCCCGACCACTCGTGGGAACGTGCTAAGTTTCACAACTCTACACAATGTGCATATGCGCTTTTTCGCCCGAAGGCATTTCGGCTTCTATTTTTCTTTCTTTTTTTTTTTTTTTTCTTTTTTTCTTTTTATTTCTGCCAAAATGACTCGTGGGAACAACGTCAATCGGATCCAGAAATCTATATAATAATAATATGTAGGTACCTACACCTCGACACTTATATTATATACTTTTCGTTTCAAAAATAATATTGTTTTAACCGTCACCCCCTCTCCCCATTCTCGCCGTTCTGACAAACGTCGTAGGGTTTCCTCGTACGAACACCCCACTTTCGTATTATGATGATATATAATTTATACGAACAATATCCCAGTAAGCTCCACTATATATACGTATGAGAACGTAGGAAAATAACGACTATAAACTATATATAGGTAGTAGTATATATAATAATAATATGCTATCAATATACGCGGACTGGTTCGTTGGTATTAAGCAATATACCTACATTATCAGAAAGTACAAAAGAAATGAAGCCTTTGAAAAGGCTAAACGAGAAACACGTAGGTATTGGCGTTTCGACGATGTGGTTTTTTAGATTGAGAGCCGAGGGAGGACCTTTGGTTTTACGACGATTCGTGTATTTCTTCTTCTGGAAACAACTTTTTTCGACCGGAAAATATGGTCGTATATTTACATACACACACACATATAAAGGTATATATTCAGACTTTACTCAAAGTTTTCTAGAGACACAAATATATGTAATAGGTATATTATTATCATTATACTAACTTGATAACATTATTAAAATTGGTTGATTCGATTTTATACCATTTAAAGAAAGTGTACATTTTCTGATTTGTATGTCATAAAATTTTAAAATTGGGAAGTTTAATCGTACGTTACTCTAACTGGATTGTGAAAATATAAACTGAATACATTATGATATGTATATCTAATTTTAAGAGGGTGTCATACGCTCGAAATTTAAAGGGTTCTATATAGAGAGAATTAAAAGAGGAAAAAATTTGAAATTTAACGATTTAAATACCTTTTTAAAGTATTTTATAAGTGGGCCCTATATCAATTCCATTTTTAGATTTTGAGCATAGTGGGAAATTTATTGGTTTTACAATATGTTGTACATAATTTTTATATATTTGAAATAAATATTTAGGGTCCTGATTTGAGTATGTGTTTTGGAGTAAAGAACTTTTTTGATAGAAAATTCGTTCTAAATGGTACTTTCCAAAGGTCGTATTTTTTTCCCCTAATATTTTAGTACAATAGTTACTTATGTATAATATTACTCCGACTTTCACTTTAAATTATCTTAACTTTGAATGAAACTTATATAAAAATGCATAAAAATGGCTCTTTACTCTACAATTATACACAGCTCTTTCAACAATGCACTTTTGTCACAAGATAGGTATTTTATTAATTTGAAAAAGAAACACCTTGACTTTGCTTAATTTAAGAGATTATTTTAATTACCTAAAAATGAAACCCAATATTCGAGTTCTAAAAATAAACAATTTTTACATTTTTATTATAAATTTATTATGTATAAAAATAAATCATTGTAAAATTATGATCTTTCTTTTGATAGCAAAACTAATATGTTTCTGTGATAATATTGTGAACAATAAAGTATAGATATATACTAAGTAGGTCATAAGTCGGCATAAAAAGTTTAAAAAAAAATAAAAGTATTAATTATAATATAGCATTAAGTATTTTCTTCTGGTCTGTAAAGATTTTCATTTTGATTCTGGGACTTAAATAAACCCTATTTTCAGTAATTTTAAATTTAGATTTCATAAATCAGATTTCTTTTGAATTTTTTCAGTGGCTATTACTATATTATGTCTTTCAGGGATACCGCTGTTATACCACACATTGTTGTACATCTATTCTCAGAGTCCTTGGAAGTATAATTTGTTTTGCAAAGAGGTAATTAGCCAACTTTGATCCACAAATCACTGAACATTTTTTAATCTATGGACCAAAATATCACTTGCAAGTCTTTATCACAAGATGACATTTTGATTCAAGGAATATTTCTTATCCATAATATTTTAAGTTACTACAGATCGATAACCAAATTTTTCGGCAAATAATTACACGGTTATTCCATAACAATATTATTATTTCATTGTGACTTTCGAAATAACTGAAATCGGGTATTGCATTATAGCTGTCTAGATTGGATTATATGAATATTAATATTTTCAAATCGTCTTTAATAATTGCTATTCGAATATCTGTGTCATTCTTTTCAGTTTTAAAATCATATTTTTCGATAAGATTGTCGGGAAATAGACGGGTTTAACAGCTGAACTTCGCAATCATTATTTCATAATTAACAGTACACAATGAAGCGTACATGATATGTGTATAGATACCATCAACGATGACGGAGCATAAATCAGATGAAACTAAGTCATTACACATCGATATCATATTAAAACTCCATGGACTGATGCAACAATACATGCTTGGTACATTATATGAATAATAACTATATTATCAATATTTCATGTTAACTACAGCAATTATCTCGTATATTTAAATACTTAAAATAAAGAAAAACATATTATTTGAAAATGTATCGTCGTATGTACTCGTATTATTACTTTCAACAATTTAATTTTTATAATATCCTTTTTTTGACATTTTAGTGAATGTCGGGTAAATGGAAATAATCAAATGCGAACATCAAATAAAAATATATTTTAAACATATTTTAGTTGTTGTAATATAATATTTCTTATCGCTTATAATTCACTTTAAAGCTAATGGAAATAAATGGTCTTATAGGTACATCTTATCCATCTCAATGGCTAAAATTAATTTAAAAATAGAGGTAGGTGGTATTCAATTTATTTTCAAACATTCCCTAAAATGACATTTTCAGAGATATTCCAAGTTATTTTTCTTTATTCTCTACTTTGTATAGGTATCACATTAATAGAAAAAATAATCATTTTTTATGTACGTTTCATATATATTATAAAAGAAAATTGATAATTTCAGCAGTACCTAATAATAATGCTCGAACGATTCTTAAATGTTTTTTTTTAAGCATAACCCAGCTGCAACTACATACCATTAGCTTATATAACGATCGATACACCGATAACTGGAAAATAGTTAATTATATTTATTATTAACGCGATAAATTTTCAAATAAAAGTTCTATTATAGTTTAACGAAGACTATAATAAATTATTCTATGTGTAGTAACCACACGGTTAATTTACCGATCTCAACGACAAATTTATCGCAACAGGTCGAGGATTGAAGATTTATCAACGACGCTTTTGAAGGTTTTTTACCCTTAAGAAATTAATTTTGAGTGAACGAAAAACGTTATTTTCGGGGAAAAAAAAAAAATACGTCGTGTTCTGGACTTCTACTCGTCGTCAACGCGAATATACAGACTGGAAACGAGGAGGTGATTTTTTTTTTTCTTCCAGGGGAAAAAGCCCACCCGTGGACCGACGCCGAGTGCCTGTCGATGTTCTTCACGGCGTGCCCGGCACTTAGCGCCCAGGAAAAACGACCTCCATTAATATTTTTATTATATAGGTTTTCAGTGTACTATATATATATATATATATAGTAAATATACGTCCCCATAATGGACCCTGTATAGCTAGTGTATGTGTAAGGTCGGAGAGAATAATAAACGATATTTATTTAACCCGGCAACCACCTTAATTTCAACGATTTATTTCGAACGTGGACTGTGGTATATCGAAGACCCAAGGTTTTTTTTCGAATATAAATCATCGTCGTTCCGTGGTGGGCGTTTTAAACAAAAATAAACAAATAAATAAATAAATTGATCGATCGACCGTATGGTTGTTACCGCAATGTACCGCAATGTACCGGATAGTATAGGTGTATATGTAGTACCTACCTATACCAACTTGCTGACACTACATGTCGCCATCACCGCCTTCACGCAAACTGTCCGATTTTGATATACAGTTGTTATACAAATCGATTATAGTATTTTGTATGAATTTTCGAAATAAAAATAACTCATAAATTATCAGATAATTTTACTTTCTCATATTGAAATCGAATCGGATTTAAAATAGAAATTAAATTTGTAATCTACATTCAAAACCAAATTTCTCCAAAAGTAAGAATTTGGATCATAATAATTGTAACTATATAATTTAACGAAACAGATTTCATACATAAAAATATGACCGGTACAATGAAATAATATGCACAGTACAAATCTGGAATATATTATACTTACAATATACTAGAAATTAGATTTTTCGAATAGTATAATTACTAAAACGTAATTAATTTATAGACATTTTTAGAATTTATTAATTATTTTGTAAAATGTATTTCTAAAAATTAGGTGCATAGAAATTGCATGCCTACAGCATGAAAATTTAGAAGTGTAACATGAGAAAATGTAATATATTATTTTCAACGATTTTATTCATTTTCGAAGATAATGAATATTTGTGGATGTTATATATTATTCATTATTATTATTTTATATAATTTATATAAGTGTATTCCCATAAATGTATTTTTGACAATTTTATGTTCTAGAAATGTACTTCTAAAAATCGAATTTTTCAATTCCATGTGCATACTTTTTCAGGATAATCATAATATAGGTATTTCATAAATTAAATTTCTATGGTTTTAATATTAAAAATTTGTTATTTTATTCTTATTTCCAGCTTAACTATAGATATCCATAATTAGTTTAATTCAGATTAAATGAAATACATTGAAATGTGTCACCCTTTTTAAAGAATTGACATGATTTATTTTTATAATAAATCATACGAAATCACAATTTAAAAAATGTGCACTTCGCTCGTTGGGTTTCAGTAGGGGTGGATGCACTTCGCTACTTAGCAGTATACTCTTGGTAGATGTATTGCATTTGAAAGCAATGATAAATCATTGCATTCAATAAAACGATTCTGAGTGTCGCTTCGGTGTAGTATTCATAACTGTTAATATTAGTTATATACTCAGTACTTACCTATGTTGGACATTACATCAAAGGTCAAATGTAGAAATAAAAATGATCTTACGAAATTACGAAGAAATGAAAAATCTTGATTTAACAAAATCGTATTTTTGTCGTTTTTCGTCATTTTTTGGTAGTTTTTCATCAAAAATATATATTGTATAATAATATAATAAAAATATATTATAGGTACCTACAGTTCTACATTTTATACGTAAATTATTTTAAACATGAAACTCGAAACGATTAATTCAAATTCTGAATAAAGACATTTAGATATTTAATAAAATACTTTAATATTTGTTAGTCACTCTATGATTGAACTATATCCAACTTCTGTATCAAACTATAGTTTAGTGAGTACTATCATCATTCAGTTAACAACATTCACTCGATCAATTTTATGTTGGTTAATATACCTATTCATATTTCAAAATTTCAAATCATAATAAACAAAACGTTTTATTTATTTATGTAATTATTTGATGCCCAAAAGAGCAAAAGAGTGTATATAGAGCTGCATATAGTATAAATTTAACTTAAGAATAATTCTAATATAACAAATTATTAAAATAATATAATAGCTAATAAATATAGTATAAAAATATTGAAATAATTTAAAACTATTAATATAATGAAATTAACAATACTTTCAAATATGAAAAAAAAACATTTATATGTGAAAAATTTATTATTCAAAATTTAAACATTAAAGTCAAAATTATCAAGTTTATTACGAGCTCCAAGTATACGACTTTTAGGTTGTTTAAAACTAAAAGATTATGTGTGGAATGATTCATAAAAGGTAATCTTAGATTTGGTATAAAAAGTTGGAACCAACCAACCTATTTCTTCAAGGATTTTAGGACAAACAATATTACCATTTAAAATTTTAAGAATAAATGACACATCATTAAATTTACTTTTATTGAGTTTTTATACTAATAAAATGTTAAAAAAAAACCCTTCAATTCCCAGAACTTTGTGTCGGATTTGTATATATTTCAAAAACGCATAAAAGTAAGTATATTATATAATGTCATAAATTTCCAATAAAATACTTTTTTATTTGTACATATATACATATGGACTATCTAAACAAAAACATGGAATCAATAAATAGCATAAAAAATGCAATGTAATTTTTTATATAATATGGGGTCCACCATACAGATATCGTTGAACGTAGTCATTTTCCTACAAAATTCTTATTTAATTTTCCTCCATTTCCATTTTCTTCCAAAAACACATCAATTTCATTTTCTTACCCTAATTATAGATAGGTAAAAATATACTTATTTATATTTGGAAAATATCCTCCCGATTTTTTGTGAAACACCACGTTGAGTAAATAATATTTCAAACTAAATACGTTTTAATTTTAATTATATAAAATGTATTGACGAAAATAAATTTGAAGGAAAATTGTATTTTATTTGTGGAGGAAAAGGGAATTTGTTTTTTAGGAAAATGGTACCCCCTATATCATTTGCTTATAGTTATTGTTTATTTTAACTTTTTTGTATATTGCTTACGTATCTTCCAATTATAATAGTTCATAAATTAGATAAAAGTTATTAAAATATTAAAAAATTACCTACAAAGGCTGTTTTTTCCCTAGTGAAATGATATATGAGAAAAACATGGTCCGTTATTTCCACAAAATATTATGATCTATTCGTTCTAATTATAAACACAGATGTTTTTATCGTAATCTAAAATACTTTCTTAAAATATTTAAGTCCTTATACCGCTTCTACTTCAGACAGAAAAGTAGTTATGAAATAAATGGTAACGCCTATGTAACCATATTAATCTGAATCTATTATAACAAAACAATAGGTATTATCTAAGTGATTTTGCTACGTTTTTGCTTATCAAAAAATCTCTACAAAATAATTTTTCTATTAACACTTTCTAAAATCGCGTTCGTAGAATTTTTATACGTAATAATATATTATTACACTTTACATTAACTGTTAGAGTTCTTTATCCGTGAAAATAATGTAAATTGATATTTTTATAATGAAATCATAGTTTATATATAGGCCACTACGATCTATAAACGCTAAAGAATTGTTTTATACATTTATCAGAGGACCAACTTTGAATACCACCTTTTTATACTCTGTCGGGTAACCATTATATCTTAAACCGTGGTCTATACTCAACGGTTTACAAAAACTAATTTTAAAATAAGTTAGGAAAACACACTCTTTGGGTGTGTATGATTTCTATGCTTACATAGGTTATGAAATAAATTATGATACAAATGAATTAATTGATTATGAGTTAACAATCAATTGTCAAGTCAAACAATTTCCCTTGTAACTATAATTACGAATTTTTTTATTGTTTTAATAATACATTTTAGGACGAATTGACAGACATAACGTGGATAATATTATATTATAAGGATTCTAAACTTTCTATAGAAATCTAAAATTAACTTTATAATTTTTTACATAAAACTATCAATGTTTTTTGGTTTAAAAATGTATACGGTAATTTAAATAAATTTAACTTCTTCGCACTAAACTCTCGAATTTATTTAACCCTTTCAGTGCTATATAGTTTTTTTGCATTATTACTCTCCAGGACTGCATAAAATTTATATTTTTTATTTACAATTTTTATTTAGTCACAACATTTTCGATATCATTCAAATAGTCATTAATTGAAGACAGAAATTAAAAAAGTCAATATTAATTGAGATACTTAACTTTTTAATTTTTGCGGCCAGTGGTTCCCAAAATGTTACGGTTATCGGATAATCGGTAAATGGAATAAAATAACGTATCATGTTGGAATATAATTGGTTAAGCATATTTTTATATTAATAATAATAATTTTAAACTTAAATCGTGAAACGTAAATTTCGTGCTCAATTCTTATATCGCCAATAATGAGTTAACCTATTGAGAACCCCTGATAAAAGCAAAAATTAAAATATTGATTTACATCATAGAACAAATCGTAATTGAATTTTTTTTTTTCAAAATATTTGAAATTTCATTGTCCATCAATTGATTTAGATTTCACGTATATAGAACGCAGTGGCGATGTGTGTATAAATCAAATAGAAAGACAAATTTAAAAAAAAATTCATACTAGAGCAAAGGCGCAACTAGCAAAGAAATAAAACAAACCAAAAAAACTAATAAAAAACGAAAAATCAACAACAAAAAACAAAACCGCGAGGTTATATTATGTCGCACGACAAACGGAAACACGCACTGATAATAAATATTGTTATATTCTGTGATAAAACGCACCACGCCATAGGTTGCAGGTAGTGCAGTCGGAATCGGACGCCGAGCCGAGTTGAGACGGTGTCTCCAACCACCGTTGAATTGTGCACCCATGGGACCCCAACTGTATCGATCACGTATAAAAATGTGGGACAGCCTCGGGCGTTGACTATTTTTGTATGGTTTTAGAATAAATTACGCAACGGATATACGCAATGAGTTGGAAAAAAAAAATTGAAATAAAATCGTGTTTTTTATTGACTTTTATACCAAATAATTCATTTCAAAATTAAATATATTTTTAACAATTCTTCAAATATTAATGTGGGTAGACACTGTCTCTTTGTCTCATAGGACGCTTCGCCACAAAATATACAGAAGGGAATTTAGCAGACATATTAGATAATTTCTAAATTCTCTAAATTCAACAGTGTATGATATTCCCATTATTCTATGGTATTTGGTCATACTGATAATGAAGCATGGTATTGCGATATCAACATGGACATATAAAATGTCTATGGATATCAGCATTTCTAATGTAAACATAGCTAGAAATTATTACCATTATTTTAAAACTCGCTATATTTATGAGACAGTGTGACCAGAAATTTCTAAAAACAAGGAAATAGGTATTACGTTTCTGGTACCCCTGATGGATTCATAGTATAGCCGACCTTTTTTCGGGCGGTTATAAGAACCCGTGTAATTTTTATCAAGATTCCCTTCTGTATATTCTGTGGCCGCTTCGCACGTTTGTCTGCACGTCACAAAGAATCCTTAGGCTCCACGTCCTTATCACGCATGCACGCAGACCATAGATAATAAATAAATCTATATTATCTATCCTTATACATTTTTCTATTAATCATAATATTAAATGTTTAATCTGTGATATAAATTTTTGTGTATAAAATTCTATTCAATTTAACAATGACAGAATAATAGAATTAACGTTTTAATTTGTATACAAATTTTTTTCATTCTTATGTTTATTGATGACCTAGTTTTTCAAAATTGTGGAAAGTGACCAACAATTATTTTATAATGCTTGGAGTCTGTAGTGTGATGGGACCATTTCGAAAACAATTACTATTCACACGGCATGTTTTAAGAAATGTATTTAAAAATGTGGGTAAAATACGTTCTGACGAAAAAAAGGACTTGCATGAAAATTGAAATCTTAATCTATTTCGTCATTGTTAGGTTGAATAGAATTTTACATCATAGATAATAAAGAATTGATTATATATATAATCTTAGTTTGTGGATAATATACTCGTAGATTTATTTATTATCTATGGTCTGCGCGCATGCGTGATAAGGACATGGAGCCTAAGGATTCTTTGCGACGTGCAGACATATACGTGCTTCGCCCCTGATAGAACGGATAGCTGATAACGTTTCATGTACCTTGACGAGTATATAATATACTCGTCCGCAGGACGTCGTGATTGCGCCATCGTCTTGACGACGAGTACACTCATCGTCCATAGAACTCGAAGGATTAAGTGTACGCATAACGTATAATAATAATAATAATAATAATCGTTTGTCGTAGAAATCAAAACAAACCGTGTTCGACGCACGTGTATATAAGTCTATAAGTCGCCCAAATATATATATATATATAAATGCCTACTATACACTTTTGACTACTGCAGGGGTTGACACGACAATGATGGACGTCCCCCGGACCGCACGGGGTACCACGACGACGACCCCGTTCGCTCGATCGGTACCTAACGGCTTTTATATACCGTTTCGCAAAATAAAAAACAAAACGAAAATTTGAAAAAAAAAAATAAAAAAATAAAAAAAAAACACGAAACAAAACGAAAAAAAAAACAGGGAAAAAACCCCGCACGAGCGTGTATTTGTGCATGTGTGTGCGCGTGTGCCCGCTGAGTCGGGCACAGCGGTATGTATATATACGTAGAGGACCCCCCCGACAGTCGCCGTATTGTGTGCGCGCGCGGTGCACCAATTATCCGCGACGGTAAGTCCAACATGTCATACGTCACGGTTTGTACGAAAAGTTTCGTCATTGACCGGGAGAAACGTCATCTTCTCCCTAATAATAATAATAATAATTGAACAGTAGTGTAGTAGCATTTAAAAACATCGTGCAATATCAAAAAAAAAAAAAAAAATTTAATAAATAAAATCCATTTTATTCATAATACTAATCGTTTTCCGTCGCCGAGTAAGTTACAGTGCAAAAATTTCCGAAAATACGTATTATATTTAAGATATTATTATATAGAATATTATACTGGTATTTTCGGCCGTAAACATACGTATTAGAAAAATCAATTGAAATATCTATAACGTTTTGAAGTACCTATATTATATATTGTAATGATAATGATAATGATTGGCCAACATGATTGGTAATTTTAATAAAAATTATGACATCGACCGATCATACACAAAAGTCTCGGTAAAAATTTTGTTTTTCAACAATAAGACCCTCAACATGATTAAGATTTTCTTGATCAATTTTGACATAAGTATTATACAGCCTGAAATGACATACAATCTCATGTGTTTTCTTTGACCATATCACATTGCCCAATCAACTTATATAGGAATTAAATAGGTACCTAATACCTATATATTATAGAATTAATAAATATAATTTGGCATGATGAAAAATATATATATAGACCAATATTTTTTCTCTTGAAAAAATATTCATTTAATAATAGGTACTGTTCAAGGGGCCGTGGTTTTAGAAAGATACAATTGTAAAATAAGTCGTTTGAACAATACCAGTAAATAATTTCTTCAAAAATAAATAATATAAGGAAATAAAATAATAATACCCATTTGCATAATAATAAAAAAATTTTTTACATTTTTGGAAAGTTTACAAAATTGTTTGGAAATTAGTTTATTAACTATCGACTATTTCGACTTTGCGTCACTATTTAGTGATTACAAATATACACCAACAATAAAACGTCATAAAATATTGGATCTTTTGAGTCCAAAAAAATGTCAAATGATCTTTTCAGTTTTCAACAACTAGGACTAAATTGTTGGAATATTTGTACTCACATTTAGTTGAACAACATTGAAATATTCGATCAAAAATAAAATAAAATGTTCAACAAATGGTGATGTCTTTTTAAAAATGACCGTCAATAACTGACCAATAAATTTATTAAATAGCCTTGTTCAAGACTGTTACCTTTGGGTCACAAACTTTATGCACGTGCAGTTTTCAAAATTTAATATCAACCTTAACTATCAACATCATTGCCCGGCGAAAAACAAAAAATTTTAATATGAATTTGTGTTTTATTAACATTTTACATACACGGCTTAACTCATTTTCCTATCTAGTGCCAATTCCCAAATTATCATCTCTAACCGTGTAACATATAGCCAATTATAGGTTAACCTACCGACTTCTTTGGCCAGCCATTTGCAGCGGATTCGTCTCGGTCGATCTCCTATAGATGAATGAGTGAAACGACTGCGGTGCGTGCAAAATGCCTCGCGGGCACATCTTATCCGTATAAACGTTCCGAATCGTGCGATATCCGCAGTGCCCGTTATACACGTCTATAATTATACCCCATCCGATTGTTGTAATTGATGTTTTGTTCGGATGGTTTTTATATACATTTTTTTAGATAAAACTAGTTCGAATCGAAGTCTACTATTATGTGGAACGCGTAAATTTGAAATTGAATTCGAAAATAACTGTCAATATACACAACGATCATATAACTACATCTATATAAACACCCGTTTTAATCCTATATAGACCGCGTGAAAATTGTGGCTTTTTATTTTTCTAAAACTCTAAAGTAACGTTAATTCGTAACCGTGATAACTGCCACTATTGTCATAATAATATATTGATAAAAACTAACACATCACAGTATGGGTCGTATAAGTATTTGTATTTGTACGGAACGGTATGCTTTCGGATAAACGCTTTTATGGGTATTTCGAAAACCTGACAATAAAATATATTAATTTATTTTTCTCGATTCGTTGTAGTATTTTACCCGTTGGATTTGAGAAAAAGGTGAAAACTATTGCGAACACGGCGTTCGACGTTTCGCTTGGCCCATTTGATTTCTGCGTCATCGATGTGTGAAGAAATTATTAACGTATAATAGTTTACGTGTATGACAATATTGTGTTATTTGAACATCTTGATGAATCGTACAATATAACCATATAATACAATGAAAATAACATTATTATGATAGGTATGTTCCATGCAATCAAAGAACAATATAAAACGAACCATCATTTCATATTTCATCGATATATTAATTTTACAAAATACAAAATGAATATCAAATTAATATTCTCAATGACAAACATTATTATTGTCTCTTGTCTATCAACGTGTTTCTTTCTTTCGAGGTTCATGATTCACATGTTATAATATTATTATGCATGTGTTGGTAGTAGTGGATTTATGGGGAGAATGGAGGCATATATATATACGAGAGGGTTCGAACTCTCATAGAACCGGCCGATATTGTATATAACTAAATTATTAAAAAAATGCATATGTTAATGTTTTAATGAATATTAAAATGCTATTCGTTTTTTACGTTTATATATTTATGTTTTCCTATAATAACAATACTATTTTATATTATATTAATATTTTACAACATTTCCCGTTAACGTCATATTTTGTTTTGGGCTTTTCTTTAATTTTTATATACTGTAACGATTCGTTTAGTCAGCTTATTGTTTTTCGTTATGAATTTCAATTTCAAAAAACGTCTTTTAATAACGTATTATAATTATTCGAATTCTTCTACCCAAAAAATTGTTTTCAGATAAAAAAAAATTAAAATTAACATCATTGTAAAATCAATACATTCCAAACATCACCCGAAATCTAAAATAATAAAATTAAATCATTTGTATAATTATTAATATTATTATTATTATTACCATTTTAGAATTCGAGTGGTGTTATTTATTACAACTTTTCGAGTAGAAGAAGTCAAATAATAGTTTTGGAATAAAGACCTTTTTTGATAGCCATTTCATTCTTGTTTGAATATATTATACATACTTTCCACGAGTCATATATTTTAATTTTTGCAATAGTTTTCTTAAACATAAATAAAATCTGACAAAAAATCAATTTTTTTAAATTTATAGGTACATTTTTTAAAATAACAAATTAAGATTCCATGGATAAATAATAAATAAAATAAAAATAATATTAATATAAAATAATATATAAATATATATATTAACGTCATAAAATTGAAAAAAAAAATTTTTGACAGGTTATAGTTTTCTTATATTACAACGAGTTCCGTTCAAAGTAGTTTAATAAAACACAATGATTTATCATTGGTTTCAAATTTTATATATCCACAACCAGTGTCCTACCTGATTAAATAAATACTTCCACCCCTAACTGCCACTATTCTATCATAATAAGTCATAACGTTAATGAAATTGATAAAAAAAAAATGATCAAAAACGAAAAACAATATAAACGTTTATGTTAAATTTTATAATAATTATATTGTTAAAATTCAAAGTAAAATATTATCATACAGTTTTAAACCTTATGTATTTTAAATTCATTATGCTTCTGTTCCCTCCTCAATTACTTGTCATATTTTTAAATCTGCTAAAAAGTCAAAGAATATATAGATAATACTACATTTTGTAATTACATAAATTATTGTATTTATTCGCAAAAATAATCATAATTAGCGTGTTGAAATCAGTGGCGGTTCTTGATAAGTGCTTAGTGGGAGGGAGTGGAAAAAATTGTGTGCATTCATATTCCATACATATCCTTTACATTTATTACGTTGTTTTACTGGCCACTATTTCTTACATAATAACATATTAACTATAGGTACACGAAATCAACTATCATGATAAAAATATATATTATTCAAAATAAATTAGTACTTAGTAACCATGCCTACTGAATGAATTTAATATTATATAATTAATTACCTTATATAATAGGGCACGAATGTTAATGTTCTGAAAAAGTAAAAATTAGTTATTTAGATTCCTATGTTATTGAATCACATTTTTAAATAAGAAAGCATCACCTTATAAGACGTTACAAAAAGGAAATGCAAAACTCATCAACATATTTATACTACTTATAAATTAAGCATTAATAAGTCTAATAATAACATATAATAAGTTGGTGTATTATTCGATTAATAAGTCAAAACACATGTATATGATGTAGGTATAATATAAGTTGTGTATGGTATTTATTAATCTAGATGAGGTATATGATAGGATCCTAGAGACATTTTGAAATGGATATTAATAAAGAAAAAGTGAATAAAGGTATACGTGATTATAATTTATGACATGGATGAAGTGGCAAGTACAAGAGTAAGGAGTTTGTGCTGGGAAACTGAGGATTTTATGGTCAGAGTAGGAGTGCACCTGTGTTCTTATATATTTTTCCTAGTAATGGATGAAATAACAAAGGATATACAGGTCGAGGCCCCATGTTGCATACTGTTTGCAGATGATATTGTGTTGGATG
Organism: Pemphigus obesinymphae; assembly: GCA_025469235.1. NCBI lineage: Eukaryota > Metazoa > Arthropoda > Insecta > Hemiptera > Aphididae > Pemphigus > Pemphigus obesinymphae. The sequence goes on from JAIPRL010000852.1 coordinate 15,189, forward strand.
ATGATAGTCTTGAGAAAGTGAACGGTATACTGGAAGAGTGGAAAAAAAACTCTCCAGGGGAAATCAGTGCCGCATAGAGAAGCTACCGGCCCACCGAGTTTTATGATTTCTACCGGCCCAAAAAAGTTTTTGTCCTGATAAATTTATTGTACTTTAGAGTATCGGCTACTAAAAATATTCCAAATTTCACTTTATTCTCTTATATTTTTGTCTACACATTACTTAATCGGCCCAAATATTGCGCGGCCCATCAAGTTGAACTCGGTAACTCGCTGGGTCTATCCGAGCCTGGGGGAAAGGATTAAGGATTAGTAGGGGTAAAACAGAATATATAGAGTATGATTTTGGAGAAAGAAAACAAGGCACGAATGAGGAAGTAATGAAGTTGAGTAAAATGAATGAAGGGATGTAGTGGGTGAGGTTGAGAGGTTCAAGTATCTAGGATCTGTTTTACAAAATAATGGTAGTTTTGAGAAAGATATGAAATACATGATTAAGTGTGGGTGGATGAACAATGTGTGACAGGAGTGGCTCCAATAGTGGAAACATGGGGACACAGTAAATGGAGATGGCTAGGGCGTGTTTTAAGGAGGGAAGACACAGGGACAATAAGAGTGATAAAGGGAATTTATGTCGAAGAAAAGAGGAGAAGATAAATACCAAAAAGAGGTAAGGGATGTATTATAGAATTATATGACGTGGACGGTTGTAATTAGAGAGAATTCGGGGAATCTGATTCTGGAATTCTGAGAGTACTGTGGAAATTGAAGACAAGGGTGTCTGATCTCAAATAATTGTGAGAGAGGGCGAAAGAGGAAAAAAAAGAAGAGATAACTGCTAACTATTATAATATATGATATACTTTATATTATAAAATGCATTTTTATTTTTTTTTGTAAATATTTCTACAATATTATTTATTATGTATTATAATAGCATGTATTAATGTTGATATCTCTATATGCATGCAAAAGCGCTAAACCACCAAGTCATTTAAAAAAAATAATCAAGGGGGCAATCCACCCATCTCTCCCCCTCCCCAGTAAAACCACCACTGATTGAAATCAAGATATAGATCAACAAATGCCATATAATTAATTAAAGTTATGGCAATATTATTTCAATTTTATTGAAACATTACTAAAATTAACTAAAAGTCTTAATTTGTATGTTTGATTTATAAATATTTTTAATGTTAATTAGGTACCTACGTTTTTCATTCCAAAAAACGTCATTACTTCTTTCTATTTAGTCTATGTCACGCTACCATATATTATATTATATTTTACGATATTTTCGTATCGTTGTTTAATTTAGTCCGTTTATTTAATCCAATAATTTAATTATTCATATTAATGTATATGGTTTTTAGCATTTAACGTTATACACAGGTTTTTAAATCCTGCTTTGAATTATTAAATATTCTAATAATAAAATTCGAACTCTCCGAAAGTTATACGGGTTAATACACAATTTCAAGTATTATATTTTTAATTTATCCTTTTTGGGACCATTATACATTTGATACATACAATGGCACAAGAATAAACCCGTGAGAAATGGCCGATTTTAGTATTTTTCGGAAATGTTATGATGCCTCCCATATTATAGCCGGAAATCTGCTGTCACGGGGGTTTGGGACCGGAACCTTTTGAAAAACTTGATAGTAGAACCTCTATTCGATTTGTTTTTAAGGGCCTAAATCGAATCCGGTATCTACCGATATTTGACGATTTTTTTTTTATGGAATTGGATATTTTAAAACCGGAACCGAGACCAGAACATAAAAAGTTAATTTTAAAAAAAAAACACCAAAACCCGCTAAAACCATATACAGCTGTTCCGCAGTCGTTTCCGTCACCTACAATTTATAATGATATATTTGTAGCTATATTTAACGTAAGACCCTATACGTGTATATATATTATAATAGAAACGGTTATAAATTTGAACGTAATCACCGGCGACGACAGTGTATGTATTACATATACGTATATATAATACGCGAGTATATTATGTGATTTTTGTTTAATATCGGACGCATACCCGACCGTGTATTATTATTGTTTGACCAAAAATCGACGACGGGTGGGATTTGGACTATACACGCGTATACCTATGCACGTATATACATATATATATATATATATATATATATATATACGCATTTATTTGTAACGTGGGGAAGACAAAACGATTTTCGTGTTTGTAAAATACGAGTTTGTTCACGAAGGAGCCTGGCCTGCGCGCATATACACACGGTCTGAAACATAAAACTGAATTACGATATGGTTGTCATCCGCGTGGAGCCACGAACGAAATGAAATATCATAAACGGGTCTCGAACGAATAATATTTTATTTTCGGTTTTTTTCTCTCTCTCTCTCTATACATTTTTTTTTTTATTTCTTTAACGCGTATATTATTGTATACTGTCGTCCCCTCGCCGTCCCCTCCCCTACCACCAAACCGTCACTGTGTATAGGTAAATATTTTAATTGCACATCGTTCCTATAACTTTTTTTCCCCCGCCCCGACAACGCCGACGATGCGGGGCCGTTATGTCGTGATCGTGTCGCCGGCCGTCGATCCGCGCTCGAGTGGGCGGAGTGTGTATGTTACAATACTATGCTGTGCAGGACCGACTACTACAATATTACAATAATATATATATATATATAAGTATCTAAATAATAATATAATACACGTATAATAATATGTACATGTGATTTTATTGTCCTTGTTTTCGATATTAACATCAGTAAATACGTTCGGAGTTGCCTGGCAGTACACGGACGACAGCGTATACGATCCCGCGAAAATCGGGTGCGTAGGAGGCACGATATATATTATTCAAAATACGTCCTTGCGACATGCTTAATCTAATGGAGGAATTATCGTTATCACACCGCTAAATAGTATCCTAAATCGGACAGATAAAAAAAATATCGAAATCCAACCCCTCTCCTCCTCCCCCGCATGATGGTACAATCATAGATCCGCCACTGGCACATTTACATGGGCCCAGTGGTGGCCGGCTGGTGCGCAGGGGCGACGAGGCGATCGCCCGCTCCCTCCTCTAAAATAGAAAATGTAGAAAATTACTTATTAACAAGTTAGATGATATTGATTAAATATTAACAATTATTTACATTTACATTGTAATATGCATTTTCAAAATATTATTATTGAAAGTAAAAATTGTTTTCCATCGTTATGAAAACACTATGAGGTAATCGGAGTTTAAAAATATATGTAGGTAATAGCACGGTTAAGATTGGTACTTATTATTCATTTGCTCGGTTATCGAATAGCGCTCGGTGCCGGGGCGACGTTGACGATCGCCCGTCACAACTATACGGTCAAAACACAAAAACATAGGAAGGGGAATTCGGTAATAATGCGACCGCTGGAGTGATACGAATAATCGCCCGACATGCATGTGGACTGCGGAACAAGTATTTAATGTGGTTTTGTGACGCGTGCACATTTCTATATTTCTTAAAATTTATTCTTTTATTATTGGTGTATGTTATATTATAATAATATAGTAGATAAAAATGTAGTATCATATTAACAGAAAATCGTAATAAAACAACTTGGAACGCCTGTTTAATGAAAGATAGACACTTAAATTTTGAGTATAAAACGTATAAGTTTTATTATTTTGTAACTTTCGGTTTTTGTATAACGTATTTATATATATGTATTTGTTTTTTTTATATGGTATTAATTTTAGTTTAATAAATACTTTTTAAATTGTTACATAGGTAATTATTATTGTATTCTATGCTTTTCAAAAATGAATAGTTTTTAATCGCCCTCCCACTTTCAAAGCCCACGAGTCGCCACTGCATGGACCATATGATAGACGAGGAAAATATATCATATACCCCTTAGCATTATTTCCCTAGTTCTTTCATCGTAGTTCACTTATACGTTCATTTCTATAGTTTTTCACTTTTCAAGATAATAATAGTCAAGTATTATATACATACCTACAGTCTCAGAGCAGAATAGTGATTGAACGTAAAAAGTATTATAATTATATATAATATAATTTAACTTAGAGGGTGTCAATTGAGGATGTCGTATTTTACTGAAATATTTATTTATATATTTTAATTTTAAATGGGCGATGTCCAATTACATGGTTAAGAGTAAATTTTAACAGTCACTCATAATAAACATAGTAATCAATACAATAAAATGATAATGATAATGTATAAATACGGTAAAATTATAATGATAATATACTTGAATATAACTATAAATTACGAAGTAAGAGATTACAATAGATATTAAACGAGTATAAATTTGGTGAGATGAATAAACCAATTTCAAGTTTATTCACAGTTTTCATAAATCTATTACAGGGGGTGTTACTTGCATAATTAGTTACTTGACGTATTAAATGTAATAGTTGCGTATTTAGACCATATATAAATATTAATCAAGTGCACAAACTTTTACCGAATCAAATAATCATACAATATTGGGAAAATAATTATTAGAAAATATTGCAGTAGACTTGACTTTGTAGAGTTAATTAAAAACATTAGTTGGGAAAGAAAATTATTATCGGAGTTACAATACATTAAACAGCTTATACAAACATCTATGGTAAGTATTTTACTTTTTAGTGGTACACATATTTAACACTTATATAACCATATTTCGAACCAATATTTATTGGAATTAAAATGTTTGGAACACATATTTAATGGAATTAAAAACTCGATGGTTTCCTGAGGTGGATAATTTAAAAATATTATTCGTTATTCTGAACATATTTAACACTATATTATAGTTGGATGGGGGGGGGTATTTTTTTTAAATAGTCATGATGTCACGAAGATTTTTCAAATATATATAATTGAACATTATAATTTTCATGTACCATTGTATGTACCTATAGGTACATACATTTTATTCAAAAATAATAATTTCCCTGCATTCACATTCCGTAAAATGTCTGTTCAACACAAAATATGTTCAATAAAATATAGGCGTCTTATTGAATGGATTTGCTAATTATTATTCATTCATGATAGCGACATCAAATTTAGTGTAGAGATCCTAATAAATGAAATTGATAAAAACCAAAAATCTAACTTTTTTGGTTCGGCTATTTTTATTTTGGTTTTTTTGTTGTTCGCAGAAGACTTCTTCGATTTCGCCTTTATTACAGTAGTCTTTTGTCCTATGACTTGTGCTTGGGTATTGACGTCGTGAATTCATCTTTACTCAAATGATTCAATACAGAAAATATAGTAGATGTATTTATAAGCCGGCGAATGATGGCGTCGGTTCATTAGTAGCGAATTCTGTGTGTCCTTATCGTCTAGGACACGTGTAAGGGATCAACCACGTAGGTTCAGCCCGTTGTCGAACAGAAATTCTGTAGCCGTATTATACTATTACCAATGCACATTGTATATAGATCATTAATATGGGCAATTGTAAAAATCACGGATTTTCCTAAACCCGTATGAAAGCAAAATAATATAATATTGAAATATAGGTATAGGTATAATAACCATAGAATAAATTGAATCAAAATGGGATTTCTCGAGCACACTAAAATATGACCGAAATTTTTGAATTATAGCCCAGTGTAGCCTTTGCAATGGTTTTCAGATTTATATTACATCATGTTGTTCATTGGAAATTGTGTAATTTTATTGATTTCAACATCTTCAAAACACTATTATTTAATTTTATTGCACAAAATCTATAGAACAATGTCATGATATAATTCAGTGTCATTAGCTAGAATTATTTTTCCGGGATGGGAACTACTAATTTATTGATATATTTTTAGTCTTAACCATAAAATATGTAAAAAAATAAAAATATATATCTAATATTTTGGGAAGGGGTGAATTATCTATAGCCCCTCTCCCTGGTTACGCCACTGATATAATATAACATCTCAAAATGATATCGTGAAACTATACTGAGCCCAGTTTTCATATGTCGAACACGAACTTTTATGGATTAGGTGATTTATAAGTTTGAAATTTCTCATCAGTGTCCATTCTAATTTAACTCATTCTTAATTAATCAAGCGAAACCTAAATTAATTTAAATACTGTTGGGCTACAAGAAGTATCTAAAAATATGTTTTTAACTACCAAAATATGTATAGTACCTGTAAGTATTTATAGTTTTTATATGTTTGCGTAAATGTTTTCCAAAATAAATAGAGTTGGAGTTTTCGTTTTATTTGAAATTGACCTACAAAATTAAAATATTATTATTTGTAATACGATTTTTAGTTATTTAATTAAAATATGGTTATACGTAGAGAATATTGTAAGAATTTTTATTCTACCATTATATTATTTCGTTATTTGTAGAATATACAAGTGCAAATATATTGTAAAGTCAACATAACCACAATAATCGGAAGAATTTACATTTATCCTTTGATATAAAAATATACATACATTTATATGTATAATATACTATAATATATACATATACCCGGTTTGTTAAGGGTAGTTTTCTTGTCGTACAAAAGCACGTGCCCGAATAGCTGATGTTATCTGATGTCGATCCGTGGTTTTTAAACGTCAACGACGACGATATCTTATCCGACTACTGCTACGACGCATTATCCTGATCTTTAACAAGTAGTTTTTTTGTTTTGTTATTTTACTCGTTTAAAAAACCGTAAACGTTAAAATAATGACCCTTAAACATTTTGTGTGTTAATATCCGTATATATGTACGGGATAACTAAAATAACAACTAATATAAAAGTATACAAAACTAATACATTGGATACGACATACGAGCAGGATGAAAATATATATTTTGATCGTTCATTTAAAATGTAAATTTATCATAAATAACGTTGTTTATAGTATATAAATATACATTATATAGCGAGTACAAACTGAGATTCGATTAGATCCGGTTTATTGATCGTTCAATCCGATGCCATAAATATGGCAGTTTTTTGGCAAACCAATACCAATAGACACTTTTAACACGCGTTAAACGAAATCGACGTTCGATTTTGCAATAAATATTTAGTGACCGAACTGAAAAACGAAATGAATTCCATACCGATTTACATAAATAATATCGTAACTAGAATATGCATATAAATAATCTAAATTGAAAAAATAAAATGATATAATATAGAAAAAATATTTTTAATTAACACCTTTTTATATTATTGATGAGAACATTCAACTCGCTATGAAATTCATCAATAATATTCACACTATAAATACTTATATAGTTTTATAAAATAAAATTGAATATCATTATTTCATATAATTTTATGGGAGCCTTCGACAATGCAACGCTATGGATACGTATTACCATCTAAATTATACAATATGTTCTAAAATACATCGTATTTTCAAGCGATAGCGTTCTAAAATTCAGCGCATTGAATACGTTTATCCATCGAAACTAAAATCCGATTGTCCGATGAATATATGTTTATAATCACTGATAACCACGTTTATATTTACAACTGTGCTGATAACTGACACAAATAAATAAAGGTGTTTTGAAATTAAGCGATTTTCGTTAATCTGTCATAGCAAACTGTATTTCCATCAGGAATTGCAGCGTTAGATTACCGAAGGCGCAATTAATATCTATAGTCGGGAGAATGAAAAGTAGCCTCTGATACGAACGCCCCTGGCCGCTTATTTTCATCGTAACGTAAAATAGTTTTTAGTGATATAGGTACGCTAAAATTGTGATAACGTTCCACAACCCCGATAAAATAAAAGTACAATAGCCAAGAAATTCCATTTGTACCCAGAACGAACTTAAAAAGTAAATAATAGAGACGTAAAGCGTAGCCGACCAGACGTTGTAAACAGAGACAGTACAACTCGCACTTTAAGAACCCCTCCTTATCAGGTAAAAAATTGTTACTAACACATTTTCCAGCGGACACTTCTCATTCTCCCGACTATAAATACCACAAATACCATTTGGAAAATTTAACGGTAAAATAAATATAAGAATTTCATGTATTGAAATCAATTTGTATCGATATGACTTAATTTATATACAAGCGTGCAATTTCACAGTTGATCTACAAAAAGTGTAATTTTTGTTCTTGTAGTATTTTTACACATAGTTATTATTAATTGTTTTGATTTTATAAAAATATAATAATCTACTTTAAAATATGACCAGTTTTAACAACTTTAATTTTTGGTACTATTTGATCTATGCTATATATATGATATACGATGGCTATATGCCTATCCAAAATTAAGTTCACTGCCTGGATATCTGAAGTACAAATATAATATCAGACAGTTTGACATTTTTAACAATTATTTAATAGCTTGGTACTTATTGTTATATTATTATGTGTTTGTTCAATCTGTTAAGCAACCTGGGTGTAATATATAAACTGAAAATGTATTGTATCAGATGAAAAATAGCAAAAAAAGGTAACAAAAAGTATGAATAAATAATCATAAAACATTACAGTGATTGTATAATTTTTCAATCATGTTACATACGTTATTCTCTCGTTTTTTCGAAGATAAGATTAGTTACATGAAATAAAATCCATAATTATATATAACAAAACTTGACTTTCTCTTTTAACTCTTCGCCTTATTCATAGGGACTTACATAGTGATCACCGCTGTAGTCAATGATAGTTGACTAAAGGTAATTGTTTAATATTTTTAATTATCTAAATACAAACACTTAACTTTAATAAAAAACGAATGTTTTTCTACATATTTATATTTAAAATGAAGAGTTATAATGTAGGTACTTATCAAATAATAATCCATGGTAAAATATAATGGTTAAAGATATATTTATAGCAGTAAATACATGTATATAATGTACCTATTAGTCTCAGATATTATTCTGATAAATTAGTAAGTACACTATTTTGAATTAAAGATACTTCAGATATACCTAGTTATAATATTTTCAAGTATTCTAGATATCTACAATAATAAAATAAATACAAGATACGAAACAAGTAAGTATTTTATAAGTATATATCTGTATCTAACAGTCCTTGTAAACAAACAAGAGAGTGAATGGACGAGAAAAATTATCATTGACATTGGCCAATGTGATTGAAAATTATATCAAAAATCTATAATAGATCGATGTTTTATAGAAAAATAATAATCTATATTTTGTAGTAAATTTCTGTTCTTCGAAATACATAAGCAGGAGTCATTATAGGCTATAGCCTACTTACTTACTTATATATCGTGATTATGGACTATGGATGTACAAATAAACAAGTTTACAATTCTCAGTTTTTAACATTTATTAAATAACAGTCTAAAAAAATCCAGTTAGTAGGGAGTGGAAACATTTCGGTCGTTGGGTAGGATACCTACTAGTGGTGGATGCATTGAATTTGAAAACAATATGGTAAATAATTTCTTCCGGTAAACCCAATTCTATGACAATTGCACCACGTACTAAATTTTGGTATTGGCACAGATGCACATTTAAGGTTATACACAACTCCGGCAAGATCTACGATTATACGCCACCCAATTATTATTAAAACGCGAATTTTCGTGTAAACGTTTGTGAATATTATAATTAGTTGTTTATAGATGTGACATGTGTCATGTGACTAAAAGAAGTAGGTACACTAAAACCGTAATTAATTTAACCCGTTACTATATAGTGTTAGTTACTCGACGTGATGGAGTTTTAAAGCATATTTTTGGATTAAAGTTGTCGGACAGACGTGGTGTATGACCGTGAGTGATCCAACACGTAGGATGAAAAATTGCAGTGACCACAAGTGGCACCAAAAAGGCCGTGTCCGTTAGACGACATTATTAGTCTATTGTCTCGCAATTTTCGAGGTGGAATCAGCCCTATCTATCAATACCTACACGCGTTCGGGTTTTAGGTCATCTAAATTTTTTATACGCTTTGTAACGGTTCTCGCCCTTTATTCACCTCGATCGTCCCGAAAATGTATAAAAAAAAAAAAAAAAAATATATATATATATATATATGTATATTAAAGGGACACGTAATTTAATACGATAATAATAATAATAATAATATGTAAAACGTGTATTGCACATGCAGGGTACAGGAGAAATGTAAAATTTCAATAAATCAACAAGGCCGGATTGGTCTAGGGGGTAGGCCCTAGAGGTAGACGAATATCGTCGATGAACATATTATTGGTACGCATTATGCGTCTATATTATAGATGCGGGTAGAAAAAAAAAAAAATGAAAATGAAAATACGACCGAACGCTATAGATCACCGGAATTATGGTGGATCTCCGGACAGATACAAATAATGCATATTCGGAAGGAGTCGGCGGCGGCGAACCCCCGTGAACACACGCCCATAAATTCATCGTCCACGTCTGTCCGTTCGAAATACTTATATATGTATAATATTATATACGGTAGGTATACGATATTATTTTTTTTTTTTTTCACTTCCACTACAATATTACCGTAGGATTTCTTCGTCGTGTGTATATTTCCCTTTTTTTTTTTTTTTTCCTGATAGTTTTTTTTTTGTCTTACTCACCACCCTTTTTGGAATGAACATATTTTCGAAACAAAAAACATTTCACGGTGACAGTCCTGTACACTATATAATATGCTCCCACCGTCCGCGAGTCAACGCACGGTTTCAATAATAATAATAATAATAATAATAATAATAATATTATTATAATTATTATTATTATACAGGATGGTCGAACAACCGGGGCGCCCGGCGTAATAATTACCGTGGAACACGACCGGCGACGGACGCGCGCGTTTCCCCGACCGAGACACGACGACATCGTCGGGTCGACCGGACGCGGGTATAAGTGCTATTTCCGAAAACGAGGCACAAAAAGAAAAAAAAAAAAACGATTATTTTTGATATATTATAATAATAATAAAAAAAAAAAAAACAGAACGACTAGAAATAGGATAAAAATATAAACGAAACCCGAAATAGACTATATACGCAGTGTATAAACTATATCGTTCATCCGGAGACGGTAAGTGCTTATATTGTTTAGGTATACCGACGGGGGACGACGACATCACGCCAACTCGTTTTTCAACACAAAACGGCAGAGTTTTGTTAATTTAATATCGCATTATCATCGTGTTACCTATATGTGTGTATATTCATACGTCGTTCGAAAACAAAATACTGAAAACTACGAAAACTGACAGGAATTCTCCGAGGATAACCAACTTTGTGAAAGCCCATATAAAGAATCAAATGGTTTGGACACGTGATGAGAAGGTCAGACTCAGAATACTTTACGGGTGGAGACCCATATAGGGAAGAGACACAGAGGACGTCTAAATAAGTGATGGATAGATGGAATAAAGCAGGACATAGAGAAATTAGGAATACCGAATTGGGAAGAAAAAGCACAAAATCGAGAATAATGGAAGGAGGTGTGTCGGTAGCGGCAAAAACTTTTTTTGGAGAAGAGAAAATTCATGTTGCCTATTGCTGCGTACTGGTAACAACCAATGCTATAGGAACTTTCATGGTTTTAATTGTTTCAGTTTCAGAAAATAAATGCCGGTAGGTATTCTGGTTTCCGTTTGAGTAAACATAAGAGTGATAAGAAATGAAAGACACTGTGTGCTATATTTAGATTCTATACTTTTGATATAGTATTAATACCTGTATTAAACATGTAAATTTATTTTCATACACATTATAAATTTGAAAGGAATATTTGTAATTCCTTAATATTTCCAAGTTTACATTTTCCCCACTTGAATTTCCACAGTGATCGTTGTAGTATATTATATAGTTGTGCACGCAGGGTGTTTTTTGCCATTGTCATGTATTTGCGTTTTAATAATATTATAATTAATTGTTTCATTTTTTAAATGTTTAATAACCAAAAAAAATTTCTATCGCCAAATATGGATAAATACCAGTTTGTTTTAGGTTTATGAAAAAATTAAATAAGGATTCCGGTTAGGTTCTGGATTTGATATCGATAATTTTTATCTTTGCTCCAAATACTAATAACAATATATAGTGCTAGGCTCTAGCTCAGAAGGATTAGGTTTAGGTTTTACAAAATATATTTTGTCTTATACCGTCTTGTTAGTTATTAGCATTTTTAATGCGCGTAATTCAAGTATAAATAATAAAAACGAGATTTGAAATTCCATATTAATAAACAGTATACAAAAAACATAAAAAAAATTGATTGTAAATTGAATCACTCTATTTTGAACAATTTAAAAATACCACGATGGAACCCTCCCATTTCAACTTTCGATTCAGTAAATTATGTGTAACCAACGAACAGGCAGAAGTGTTGACTACTTATGATGCAATATATTTCATTTATCCTTTCAAATACAGTACCTAGCTAATTCTCTCCAGTTAATATAAGATATTTCATAATCCGGCCTCAGGGAATTAAAAGGATACCACGCCACATTAGGACTCGAAAACTTTTTCATAACGTTGATAAGTATAACGTTAAACGTGTCAAAAACGATTCAAATCGATAACGAATAATAATAACAGAAATGATAAATAAAAAACAAAATACTATAACATTCAACAAAATAATTGTTTTGATTCGATTTCTGCACTACGCATCAAATATCTATGGGATTCTGTGTAAGCAATTTTCAAGATATTTTAATTATATAAAATACAATATAATATAAATTACTTATGAAGTAGGTATATATTACATTACGAGTTTATACTTTTAAAGTAATGTATTAATGGTTTCTGTGTCAATTTCACTTATTATTGTTGTGTGATCATTATTCATTATACATATTTGTTTAAAATGATGTATACATAAATCAAACAAAACTGAATTTTAAATTAGGCTGCATAAATGTTTATTAGCTACTTATAGGCTCACCAATGGTCCTTCAAATAAAATAGGATGTTGCATAAATATCATACAGTATAAACGACTCGGTAAATTATAGATTATAGCCTATAGGTATGTAAGTAACAGCCTCCGATTTTAATTCGGTAACTTTTACAGATTGATTAAAAGATTGATAAGGGATAAAATTATTATTTTTACTCTTTACTCCCTATTCCTATATTATTAATATTCATTTATCAAATGAAATGCAATATAAATTATTTGGTATAAGGTTTAGAGATTCTATAGAACTTTCCGAGTGAATAAGCTACAGAGATTCTTATGTATAACCGACCCTTAATATTGTCAATTGAGATACATTTATTGGGGTTTTACGCTACTTCAATTATTATAATTTATATCATTCAATAGTGTATAATTCCACATACCTACATAGGTACAAAGAAAATACTTATTTTAAACTTTTTAAAATGGACTTAATTTATATATTACTCTAGTTATTATATGTATACCTAATAGTTATTTTAAGTATAATACAAATTTTTAGATTTCATTGTTTTCATTTTTCTACTGAAAATCATTGATTCTCTAAATACATTTTCTATGTCAAACTAATGTGTCTTAGAAAGCTATATTTTTATATAGGTAAAACTCGAAAATGACGATTCAAAATATCTGTAGAGAAGTGTATCGTTAAAATAATTGTTTTGCTCAATATTTTCTCCTCTGTAATATGGTCCTGCCCAGGAAATAAATAAATTCCGTGACTCTATACACGAGGCGACACGATGGCTGCGGGAGTTAGCTATAAATTCCTGTCAGGCTGTAGTGAATTAACCGAGACGGATTTAAAGAAGATCATCGCTGTGATGGATCTACGAAAATTATAATGGTTAGAAATAGATATGATTAGTTTTACTAATATGGTTTATATAGCCGTACATATAAAGACCTACGGAAGCTTGAGAGCAAAACATTTTGAAGATACTTAGATCATTTCCTAAAACTAGTAAATAAATTATTTGTTATATAATATATAAATGCTCAAAATGAGTGTTTACTATAAACTAAGCGTTGTAATATGCTTACAAACGAAAAGGAATATAATGTATAATATTTTAACTAAACTATGACTAAAAATGTCTTGTAACTGTTACAAACAATCTGTGATGTTTTTATAGATTATAAATATACAATAGTTATAAAAACAAAAATGAATTAAATATTTTACTTATGTATCCCACAAATTGTTTAAAATTATATATGAGTAATATATTATCTCGGAGTGGCAATTTGACTTTATACATTGTATTTAATAAAAAATGATCTCAGGCAAACTGCGTGTAAATCATACAAAATACCTTACCTGTAGAATCAAAATGTCCCTTCAAAAATCCTCGGATAAAATTGTCTATATACCATAAGAAACATATTGTAATATTATATTTCACATAATTACGTTCTTTTTTTCTATCAAATTATTTGAAGCCACCAAAACCAAAATAATTTTTGTAATAATTTTTGAAAATGTGCTACTTTATATTAGATTCTTTATGTGATATACATAACATTTAGATTGGGGTGAAATAATTTGTATAATCATGCGGTTGAATGAAATACAAATAACCCAAAGGCATAATCAAATGAATATCGATATTTAGACATTAAAATTAATACCGTCTTCAAAAATGTTTCAATATCGTGTAGGACTTCTGGTTCTGAGCTACGAATCGCTAACTTTATCCACCAACCGAAACACTTATCTATTGCATTTTTTTTTCTAATAAAAACTATGTGTTATACGATGAGTATGTTATATTATATAGGTTAAAAATTATTTATATCGCATTAATAGTAAAATTTAAATTGCTCAAAAATGTTCAGAAGTGCACGTACATATTGCTTACTATAGGTACCTACTAAAGAATCCTGTCAATAGTATAAAATTATAGTACGTATACCAAATTATATGACACCAAGGATAAGCTGAAAATGTTTATGAGCAAGCGATTTTGAGTTGAATAGATTTTCTTCCGAAATGATTTTTCAAATTTGACGATTTATCACTTTATGATTATTTATTATTAATTTATGACTATATATAGTATAATATAGTATTACGTTTATTATTATTGCTCACGATGACGTAGGTAGGTACTCGTTATTATTTTAATAAGATCGCCTCGCGTTTTCCATTAAAAATCGATATCCAATTTAAATCTGGCGTTATTTTTCACGGCTATAATATGTACCTATTATATATATATAATATAGTATGAAATATAATGTATATATTTTCATTTTCTCCTCCACGTGATCTATAATACGTAGATAAATTATACGTATACAGTCACTCTGATCATAACTCTTAAAACTATGGATTTTTCCCCTATATTATTCTCCGCTATATTAAATATAACTATAATGTATCTGTAAAAAGAAAACGTGGATTTTTTTCGTTTTTCCATTATAATTAATCGAGACTTAAACTATATTATATTAAAACAGGCATGAATTTTTCGTCCAATTTGCGGTATTGGCGTACCCGTTCAATATTACGTCCGATAGATTATATTGTTTTAAAATAATAATAATAATAATAATAATAATATTATTATGTTCAGAATCATGTTTTCGTCCGAAATAACTTTTCAAATATGCCGTGTTCACGAAACGCTGTTGTATTTAATAAATATCCGTTGGACATATTTCAAAAATAATTCGTAATAAATAACCACGATCGGATTCAAAACGTGTAGCGCGTCTATAACGAATAAAACCCACTATATTATATAAAGTTAAATTTTCCCACAAATCATACTTCAATATAACGACTATGTGGACGTTGTTCGAGAGAAATTGGAAGTGATTTTTTTTTTTTTTTTACATTAGGAATGCCATATGGAAATATTACATTATAACAGTTGTCTGACAAACGGATTGTCAGAGACTCCGTACCTGTATAAATGTTTAGGATGAGCGGTCAAGTGGAAAAATTTGAATGAACTGACCAAGGACAAGGGGAAAAAATATTAACTGAAAAAATAATACACGGGTCATTATATTTGTAAACATTGTAGTGTACAACCAAAACCGTTTGTTAACAACACATTATTTTCGATTTATCCAAAATTAAACATTACATAGTCTTGGTAAAAATCAATTTTTTGTAAAAAAAAAAAAAAAAAATATTCTGGAAAATATATCTAAATTTATTCATATTTTAATATACTATTAAAATATTATTAATATAATATTTACTTACATAATATATGTATTTTTATATATATATATATAATAAAAGTTAACCAATTAACGAATCATACATACGCATTACCTACACCCGCGACGGTTTTGGAATTATATAGATATTGTATCGACTTTTTAATTTATGTTTATCAATTTTTAACATAAGTTTTAAAAATCTGAAATTCTCTTTTTGGTTTTTCAAATACGTTTAGAAACCGGTAATTTAGTAAGCTCGCAGAATGGGCTTGCATAACTATTGTTTAACAATTTGTTTGGTATCAGTTACAGGTTACCTGAGGTTACATTAGATTTTTGATTAAATTTGAGTGTCTATTTGACCTAAATATATAAATATAACGATAACACATATAAAGTACTGAAAACTTTATTAATTAAAATATTATTTAATAAATAAAATATTTCCGTAATAAATATGGTTAACCACAATAATAGTTATAAAACGGCCACACACGGAACGAAATATTTCGATTTAGTTATAGTTGTAGTTGAAATTTATTATTTTTTAATACTATATAACATTACAACCAAAATATATGAAATTTTAATTTTATCTAAAAACACATAATAACTTAAATTCTGTAAAAAAATGTATTTACTGCAATATTTGAAAAAAGTTAGTTACTTTTGACGACGACAAAATATAGATGCAATTTAATATCTTCGATATGTTACTGTATAAAAATAAAACGTTATGTAATATTATTTATTTATCATTATTAACTTATGGATTATCATTAGTTTATATCATACGATGTAAAAAAAATAAATAAATACTATTAAAACGTCTTCGAAATTATATAAATGAATTTGATGTACGGACGGATTTAAGTACTTATTGTAAATACAATAGATTCCACAAACAAAACAAAATATTATTATAACGATACTACAACAGCAATCGTAAAATTATTTTTCGAAAAACATTCAAACGTAATTTGTTTTTAGATTGTTCGTTTTGATAAGTCGAAAGGGTGAGACAGGATGATTTATTACGTGCATTTCATCTTACCGATAATTTGCCTATCTCGGAACGCATCGATGCGGTTATTGTGTATATTATAAAAGGGAGTACCTTTAGGATAATAGTCTTATGTCGAAATGTTATAAAAGCGAATTAATTTTTTGTATGTTTTTAGGTGTCCGTGATATAATATAATATGTGACGTGATTTACGTATCTTTATGTAAATAAATGATTCAATCGCCAAAAAAGACACGAGTACTTACTATATATTTCTACCTATATAATATTATGTACCGTTTAATATTTCAGAAAATATATTTGACATACATAAAAAAACTAATAATAACACCAAATCTGATGGTAAAATTGAATTATGAACCATTACTATAGGGGATACACTGTGAATTTTAATGACTAAATGTTAAACAATTGTGATTATATTATGGAAACAGAAATAAAGTAGCCACATTTTCAAATCACAAATGATAATACCAAAAAATAAATATTTTCTGTAACGAACCTTTAGTAACAAGAATATTGTTTATTACTATATTTACTAATTATACGGGATTTTTTTTAAATTAAACATTGTTTATATAACATGCATGTATAATTATCATTCACATGTATAATACTTATATATTAATATATACAGGGAGTCGAAAGAAATTTATTCAATTTTCACAGATCAATTTTTAAATCAGAAAAATCAAAAAAGAAACACATTCAATTTTTTATATAACATGACATTATTATGCTTATAAATTGTAAATTATTAAATAGAATAAGGACTTATGTAAAATATACATAAATATTACATATTTATTGAAGTTAGAACGGCGTGTGATAAACGTTTAACTCGGGAGACAAGTCATTATAATTGAATTTACTTCACAAGTATTCAACTGTTGGTACGATGGAATATAATTCAAACACGAGGTCTAATTTGGTATATGGAATTGATTATAATATATATATATGTATATAGCATAAGGAAAAACCGAAATTTTTGTCCCTTCCTTCACCCTACTTGGGAGGCCTTCAGGTCTCTAGATCATTTTTTTTTTTTTTTTTTTTTTTTGATAATACTACCACATAGTTTTTGCCTTTTTTATAATATAATAATGCATTTTTTTTTTTATTTCTTAGTCTGTGTGGTCTCCAAAAAGAATATTATATGTCCCCAAAATATCCTTTATAATAACGGCTCCTGTCACATTGATTCTATATATGTTTTTCTTTTATTATTTAGTCTATATAGGGTATAGCAGGTAAAACCATATCGCAGTTTCCTAAGTTATCCATTATACCAACATTTTTTTTTTTTAATCGTATGCCTGTATAACGTGATTATATCCACATTTTTATTATAAAACATTCTAAATATAACTCATTACGATTATAATATAATAATATGTAACCATTGAAAAAATCCTCAATCTGAAGGACGTGGAAAACTCAAGTTTAATATTATTAGATAGGTGCATGTCCTCAGGACTTCCCTGGAGATAGGGATACGGGAACAACTTTATATATAAACACCATCTACACCAGCATGTCCTCAATCGTACTCTACAAATTTTTAGGAAATGAAACAAATTATTAGTTGAAGTCAAACTTGCATTATTTTAGGTGTCTATATTATTGACTAAAACTATGATTGGTATCTAATATCATTATAAATGTGTTTTAATAAAAAAATCCCTTTTACGACTTTTACATGCCACGTAAACGATATGTCTCAAAGAATTGTGTGCTCTTATCCGTCCACGAAATATTATTTTGTGGTTATGTGTGGTATATTCACAATTTTTGCACGCGTATTAAAAACAATCGATTAAATTAATTAAATTATCGCGTACCTGTTACAATGATGTAGAGAGTTAATAACAATATTGTCTTATAGAATAACAGTCGACTTTTACTTTTTGGATAATATATCAGTGGGTATATATACACACACACACTAAAATATTATACAGTTAAGAATGTAAAAATCTTAAAAGTTTAAAATATTAAATTGAAAACGACGTCGTCCACCGAGGTAATTTTTCAAAAAAAAATTTTTCTAACCCGCTATAATTTTCGGGTGGCCACAAGAGCGCACGGTAATTTCTTATCGGCGTCCATTCCCATTAAACTTATATTCCGTGTGATAAAACGTTCTTCTAGGCGTCGGCACGGTAATTTTCCCGGAAGATACGAAATGTCGAGTCCTGTCTCAGAAGCTGCTAGTGTAAATACGTATATTGTAACTATAGTGCTGAGCATTCCTTTGACCAATCCGTAATCCGGATTAAAATATACAGTCCGGATTCTGGATTCAATCCGTTTCATCCGGATTTAAGATCTGATCCGTCAAACCGGATTTAGGATCTAATCCGTCGATCCGGATTGTCGATATAATCCGGATTTCAGATCCAATCCGGATTGTAAATATAGTCCGAATTGTGAGAATAATTCGCCAATCCGGATCGTAAATTTAATCAGGACTCGGATCCAATCCGTCAATATAATAGTCAACTTATAGGAAAGTTTAATACAATTAAAATGGTCAACTTGTATTTCAATTGTGGTTGTTGTTGTCATTTGTTTGTTTTACGTGTATTTCGTAAAAGTGGTAAAATATTTTCCAGTGATATCTCGAATCAGTGAAAACACTGACAACGTGCGACATTTTTTTTGAGTTTTCATAAAAACTTAAAATATAGTCGTGTAATCCGTTAATCCGAATTCATTATGTGATTCGTAATACAATCCGTCAATCCGGATTCACAGTGTAATCCGTTAGTCCGGATTGCTGTTGTAATCCGGATTAAACGGATTATAGCATATTTATCAATCCGGATCGGTCCGGATTAGTTATCCGGAAACGGATTGATCCGGAATAGGTGATCAACACTAATTGTAACGGCCTCCGGACTTCTGTGGAGACCGTATCACGTGCGACGGACCGCGGGCGTCGGGCCGCACGCGCTCCCGCGTATCCGCCGGTATATACATGACGTACAAGCGCCACCGCCGCCGCTGTGCGTCTCCCCGCGGGATACTGTAAATAAAACGTGACCGAGGAAACCTCTGGCGCGAAATCGCACGGCGTCTCCGTGTCTCGCAGTATATAATATAGATTACCTATTGTGTATTTTTTTTTTTTCTGCTCGTTCGAATATTATAGAGTAAAGAATAATATACGTATAATGTAACCGCATATTATTACATTATATATTATGAAAACGTACACCCGTCGGATGGACAACGAAAAAATAAACCCCGACGACGCCGAGTAATAGGTATATTCGGGTACGTTTTCTCACAAACGTATTTCCAGAAAACCGGGATATTGTTTAAAAAGAAAAATCCATTTTAACGACATTACATAATATTGGTAAAATGTCTTTAGAATATCATATTCTATACACTCTTGGAAATGTGTTAAGAATATTTCGTATACTTGTATGTTTTTTCCCCGTCTGGGTATAATATAGGTATAATATCGTAGTGTGTTTAAACTCGCTTAGACGCATATAGTGTATATAATATAGACGAGTAAACGTCCGTCCGATTCGTAACGGTCGATTATTATTATTACTATTATTTATTATTATTATTATTATTATTATTATTATTATTATTATTATTGTCGTACGATATTCCGTGCGATCGGGTGGGGTGAGGTTAGGCCCCCGAGGCGGAAGGAAGAGGTGTATAATTGATTCAAGGATGCCATCTTTGTACGTCCATTATCGGATTGGTTGCGCCCTGCGTGTGGTCAAATACGTGTGTGCAGCCGCCGCCGAGTTCCGAGCGGCTCGCTGACGGCAGCTATATATAGTACATATATATACGATAATACGACCGACCGGCCGCTAAGTTGTCGGCACTGTTGCTAAGTACCCACTTTTTATGTACAGTTTACTGCTATACATATACATAATATATTATATTCGTAATATGTATATATATATATATATATACCTCGAGTACGTTCAAGTCTAAAAATCCCGGACTTTTGCGAATTTCGATTGGTAAAATTGTATTTAATCTACTATAGCTCGTTGGTGGTCCACATTCAATTTTATGTTTAAATGTTCACTTTTTCGTACACAATTTTGATGTTTTTCTGACACATATTTCAACCTTCGTTCTGTCGTAAAACTACTGGTTATTGTTTAGAAAAAAAAAAAAAAAATGTTTCCTCCGTTAATTAGATACCATTCGAATGTGAATAATTTAATAAACACCAAAATACCAATATTATTTCAAATTATCCGTGTATTCATATTTGCACAGTTACAAATAAATCAAGACCAAAAACATTTTTTTTTTTTTTAATAATTCACGTGTCTTTATTAATAAGTTTTTACATTGTAAATATCCTTACATTTTTAATAATTCGCTTTATACCTATACATATTTTGTATTCACTTAATTTAATGATATTTTTCAAATATTTCTATGAAATAAAAAAGGAAAATAGTTGATATTTTTAAAACTCTTATTTCAACATGTCTACAATATTTAAATAGAATATCATATTTAAGAGGACGCCACGCCCATATTTTTCAAACTTGTATTAGAATTTTTAATTTTTATCAACTTACAAACATGTTAGAATTACGAAACAAAAACCAAATTATACCCAACAACATTATTTTTTCGATATTTTTTCGAACAAATTTATTCGTTATGCAATACGTTCAATATGTATTCATAGTATTTTTCATAATGCTTACTAAAATTGTAATAGAAACTTAAATAACCTAGATTTTCTATCATTTATTGTATTTTAAAAAACAATATGCAAACCTTCAAACACCTAGATGAACTTGGGAAGTGTTATCGGCATTCGGCGTCTAAACTGAAAGTCTAAAATACCCCATAAAATACAATAAATGGTAGAAAGTAATCCAAGTTATTTAAGTTCCTATTACAATTTTTAGTAAGTATTGTAAAATTAGTATGAAATCGCATGTCGAATATATTAAACATCGAATAACTTTAAATTGCCATATCTCAGATAATTTTGGACTTGAAAAAGTGGTTTGACCATTAAAATTCATGAGAAAAAATAATTAGTGATATAAAAGATTGCCATTTATAAAAAAAAGTTGTGCACTTCTATAAACAGTAAAAAAAGTTGAATACGTGAAAATGTGTATTACTACTAAGTATAACAACTATAAAAGAAATTTAAATTGCATGGCTCTGTACAAGGATATTGAGTGTTTTCAATATTAGCGTTTCCACACTGTATATAGTATATTGTTATCATGATTAATTACTTGTTGAATATATTATATTATTTTGTATGTTTTTTTTTTAACAGTGTAGGTACTGGATTATAAAAGATTAAATTACATAAAAGTACTAAAAAATAGATCTCTATATCCATTACAGAAAATTAAAAGATATGTTAAAAATATTGCATATTGAATCTTAAAATGGCATACTGAGCTATTTAAAAATATCCCAATCGAATTCCTATATTCTAAGCCAATGATTTACATATTTATTATGATAACAATTATTTAAAATTAAACTCAATACACATTGTACAAATTAATATTTCATCAAGTCTGAATGAAATTTAAAGTTATATATTCCATAATAATTTATTCTTAAAATACATATTATTTCCATTCGTTTAAGAAATATTACATGTATTGCATGGACTTAAAAAAAAAAATAAATAAACAATAGGTATTTATTATATTACACTAACGTATATTCAATAACAAAACATTTAATTGGGTTTTTAACTATTATTGTTATCAACTCAAAACTGTTTTTTTTTAACCAAAATTCACATAAAAATTGATTTTTAATAGCAAATAAAACGAAAAAATGAAATGTTGTAGAAACGGATAAAAATAGAAAACATTACTAAGTAAGTGTACCTAAGTTATTTTTATTTTTAAATGCGAATTATAGTAAGCGTAATAAGTAGGGACATTACAAGCTTTTTTAAAATATTTATTATATTTATATAATTTTAAGAGTTATAAATAACATAATACATATGTATATTTACGTGCATATTTTAATTCCATGATTATATAAGCGCATAATGTTACACACAATACCTATAATAATATATAATATAACAAAATATACAACTTTTTATACCGCAACGATAATTATTATGCGAATATGTTGTATATAATATTAGTCCGTTTTGCATACATTATAAAAGGAAAAACGTGCGAAAAATGTGATAAAATTTACGCGATTAAATACGCGTATAAAAACTTATCCTATATATAACAAAACAAGTATTTCGCTCTTTTATTTAATCGAAATCGTCAATAAATTTTTTATTTTCTTAGTAAAAAAAAATATGAAAAACTTTTAAATGTAATCTCCGAGTTAAATACTCTATAAACATATATACTGACTGAGCATAACTATAGAAACTTACGTTTAAGCCTTATAATGAATAATGATGTGTGTTTTTTTATTTATTTTTTTTTTATGAATGTATACACTTTTTCGAGTGGAGGAGTAAATTTGGAGTTTTACAATATAGAACTTTCTGATAACTAAATTTGTTCCATGTTTCCAATAATTGTCATAAACATAATGAAATGCGTATGATCTTAACAAAAAATTTTTATGAATTGGAAAATAACAAATATACAATTGTCATGGTTTCACAATGATTTTATTTTTTATTTTTCTGTATACAACTTTTCGACCAGAAAACGTGAACCAATATTTACAAGCTTTTTTTGCGTTCAAATATATAAAACCATTCATTTTTCGAATGAGATACAATTTGTCATTTTAAATTAAAAATAATACTGTAGATTTTTTTATGTGAATATTAATAATAAGAAGAAGAAGCAAGGAGGGGAAATTTTCTCTAATATAAACTTAAACACTCTGAGAACTTCTTCGTAGTTATTGCGATGTAAACTATAAATAGTCATCAGTATTATCAGGATACAAATATAATATCATACATTTATAATACAAATGCAAATATTATGATATTATTATCTCTTTGAATATTTATATTTGGCAAAAAATATAAAGAATTATATATATATAAATAGAATTAAATATTTGGTCGACCCCAAATAGTTGGGAGAGAAAGCGAAGGAGAAGAAGAAGATATAGAATTAAATTATTAACATGATTAAAATCAAAAATGAATCATACACATTTAAAAATTTTACTTTCTCACGTAATTCTAGGCTATATTATATGAATGACCTAAAGAGCAGTTGAGATTTCAAGAATATTTGGCATATGTTCATAATAATATAGACATTATTATACTTTTTATACAAAGAAGATTAACATTTTATTCATACTATAGATGACTACTACGACTACTACGTCTACATCTATCTTACATATTATACTATATATATTATATTATACCTATATATTATGTTATTGTCGCTTTTTTTAACGACAAAAATAAATTATCTTTTATAATATGTAGCTATTTAAATATCATTAACTAGTTGTACACAAGTAGTCAAGATGAACAAAGAATAATATTATACGCCGTAATATTTTAGTCTAAAATTATAACATTTATGCTATATTTTTTATTCATAAATTTTGCATTAATTTTTTTATAGGTACGGATAATTCAATTATATATTTTAACGATCTTACGTCGCTACCTCGTAAAAATTGTCTTTAAAAGACCTCATCTAATGTAATATCAAACAAAGCTAGACTTTATTTTGAAATTTTACAAATTTAACTCTAATGAAAAGTAAAGTTGAAAAATGTATTAACAGTTACTAAAAATTTTTTTGTATGTGAAATTTTAAGATTTTTTTTAAAGAAATTTAGTGTTTTATAGCTTTATATAGAATATTATTTATTTATAGTTTAATAAAATAATATTTTTACGGCTGTACTCTATATATTTATCACTCAAGTTATTATTTATTTCCGTATACCTTCTATAAATTAATAATAAGCATAAATAATTTATAAAGCATTTTTTTTTATATATGTCATATAATACAATTATGCTAAAACTTAATGTATATTATTAATGTGACACGTTTTCTTTATGAACAAATTTAATTTTTGGATGTCATATCCTCATTACTGTGAGACTACAATGAAAATAATTCGGCAGTAGAGGGTATAAGTCTTTACACCTCTCCATTAGCCCGTCGGATAATAAACTCGTGGTGGATTAGTTTAATTTAAATGCAATGATAAATCACTTTCAATAGAACGATTTTGAGTGAAACTCGGTATAATATACGTAAACTATTGTATTAATAATAATCGCTATACTTAAAAATGAAGGTAACAACAAACTTTGAATATTTTTTAAATATGCAACTCAAAATAACGTAAGTAAAAAGCTGACAACATTTACTAGATTTTGACAGAAACATTTTTGTTTAATGTTAATATTGTATTTTCCATAAGCAATTTACGATGGTAAGTAAGACATGGTTTTTTTATTTTTTATTCTTTTTATCAAATATCGCAATTACACAATAATAAAATTAGGTACTAACACGGGAATATTTTAAAACTACTTTTAAAATACATTAAAATATTTTTATCATCTTAAGACCTAAACTTACCACTTTTATGTTATGAAAATCTCGAAATCTATAATAATCCAAAACTATAAAAAAAAAAAGGCCCCATGCTCAACTCTGATTTTTTATACAATATTGAATATATATTTTCAATAGATATTTGTTTAAACGTCCCACCTCCCAGGGGTGCTATTTCAATTTTTCATATTGGTGTGTTTATAAATTCATAGAGGCCAATTTCCAACAGTTCAATTGCTAAAAATAAAATTTCACTAGTATATTTATATTTTTTTTCAAAAGAGTACTTATGTAAACATACTTCATGACTAAATACTGGAATACCGGATTTAACAAATATTAAAACTTTTTTTTTTGTCAAAAAAATCAATTATGTACACGAATCGGACTAATTATAATTTATTATAATTAAAAATATATTTTCATTGCAATTTTGACATATTTTTAATGCAATTAAATCCAGTCTTATGACTTATAACTCTTATTATCCCAAAATTAAATAACCACCTATATTCTAATCATAGGCATGCGCAGATTATAAATGTAAATAGTAAGTGCCCCCCAAAAGTTAAAATTAAATAATTCACTACGCTTGCAAATCGCAAAACATTTATATTGTACTAAGACTGCATTAGAGATCGAAAGAATGTTTTATATTTGTGAATATCAGTGACTGCTCATGGGTGTTGAAAGTGGAAGGGCGATTCAAAATTAATATTTTTTTAAAAAACATAGAATACAATAACTATTATGTACCAATTTAAAAGGTATTTCTTAAATCAAAATTAATACCATATAGGAAAACAGAAATATAAATAAATTTTACAAAAACCGAAAATTACAAAAGAATAAAATTTATACGTTTTATACTCAAAATTTAAGCGCCTATCTTTCATTAAACAGGTCTTCCAAATTGTTTTATTTCAATTGTCTATGAATATGATACTGAATTTTTATCTACTATATTATAATAATATAATATACACCAATAATAAAAGAATGAATTAAAGAAATAATAAAGAAATATAGAAATTATAGAAATGTGCGCGAGTTACGAACACGAACACAATAAATAATGTTAACTTATTCAGTATTGTTCCGCAGTCCACAATCCACATGCATGTCGGGCGACGATTCGTATCGCTCCGGCGGCCGCATTATTACCGAATTCCCTCTCCTATGTTTTTGTGTTTTGATCGTATAGCTATGACGGGCGATTGTCAATGTCGCCCCAACCCCGAGCGCTGTTCGATACTCGATAACCGCGCAAATAGGTTCCTATTTTAACCGTGCTATTGCCTACATATATTTTTATACTCCGATTACTTCATAGTGGATGGAAAATAATTTTTACTTTTAATAATAATATTTTGAAAATGCATTACAATGTAAATATAAATAATTATTAATATTTAAATCAATATCTAACTTATTAGGTTCAATTTTAGAGGGGAGCGACCGCTCCATCGCCCCTACACACGAGTCGCCACTGGTGAATATACTTAAAAGAGACCGACTCTGCTTGGTAAATTTTTGGAAAAAAAAAACTGTTGAACCTTAATAAAACTCATTACAGATAAAATCAATTAATAATAAAAATGAATAAAATGAAATAAAATAATATAATAAAATGATAAAATCAATTGAATAAATCATTTAATTAATTCAAAATATGAGATTTCGAAAATATGAAGGCCACTGAAAAATTAAAGACCAATAAGTGTTAGACGACGCCTAGGCCTAATATGCATTTAGCTCCTTATACCCTGCCCATCCTCAAATAGCGCCTCTGCCACGTCCCTTGACTACAGGTCAGGTAACTGATTTCTAGCTACGCTATTAATATTGAACGGGCACAGGATAGATCGAGCTGGAGTACATTGCTATGACGACGGGTAATGTATAATTTAGACGATTTTACAGAAGTTCTTGTTGCCCCATATAAGCAATGAAGGAATGCAATATTTCGATAAAAATCAATATCTGTTTATATCTAATATTATATATCAAAGACGCTTGAATTTTTCAAGAAATATAATAATCCACGACTATATAAATGTAAAACGATTAAGCCTATATTATGTGCGTTAATGATTCAACTCTCTCTGACCTTTCGGCGTAGGCCTTTTTTTTTTTTTTATCCACGTCAACACAATGCACATACGTATGCCCATCGCATATTATATAAGGTGACCGGCGTAATGATGTTTCGGCCAAGTTTTCGCCGTCCCCCTTTTGTGTCTCGTACCGCCGCCGACATCGCCACCGTTGCGCCACGAAACGGGTTGGTAAAAAAAAAAAAAAGCATTTCGTATTAATCGACGCTCACGTCGTACGATTTTTCCTATGTATGTATATCGTTATCGTTATATATTGTTATTATTATTTATAATAAATGAACACTTGAAGCAGACCGTTTTTAAACGAATTTCTATATACGAGTACGTGCCTAATGCCGTATATAATATAATAATAATAATAATAATATACATGATATTATATTGTAGGTATATACGACGAAAAAAACGCTAAAAAAAACTGTAGAGGGAAAAACCACCCTACCGAAGTAACGCGTGGGAGTACCTATATATATATATATATATATTATAGATAGGTAGAATATAGGTAGGTATTATTATTTTATACCCACCGAAAATTCTTTACCATTTTTTTATTTTATTATTATTTTTTTTTTTTTTATGACAATGTGGGACATAGATATGTACGTATGTATCGAAACGAGAATTTACCGTAAAAAAATGCGTGTATACTATACATTATATACTCTGTCAAACCATAGTATTATGAAAAGAGACAATATATATACGCCGGAGACAGTACCTATATTAGGTATATAGGATATGCCAAAAATGCATAGTCGACTCGGCGAATGTGTGTGAATATATTATGGTATAGAGAAAATAACTACGTATTTTCGATTTATAATCAGTTAAAAATATTTTTAAGATGTTATATCTACCCGATTATACTTATTTTTTTATTTTATTTATTTATTTTTTTTTTTTTTGGATAAAGCTCAGTTTATATTTAATAAAATAATATTATTATCGTGTTATTACACTGCAGGTTACAAAAGTATACCCATAATATAACAATACAAATGTTACAATTGTAGGTATAACACTTATGCGCTTATGTAGTACGTGTACAATTTTTTTTAAATATATGAAATCATGGCCTAAGAAAAAAAAAAAACAAAAATGCAGAAATCATTTACATCGCTTCAGTAGGTACACCGGGGCCGTAATATGGAATAATAATATAGCATTTAACTGGTATGGAAATATTAAATTCAAAACTTGGCGCAATAAAATACACTAAAGTTACATTAATGTTATCAAATATATGAATACATTTTTTTCTCCTCGTATTCATACTAAATATATATTCAGTTCGAGTAAAAACATTAAAACTTAATAATAGAAACGTGTATACGCATGTATTGTCGTCGTAAATAAATGAATATGTGTACCACTATATTATATACATATTCGTGCAGTGGCAATAAATAAACTTACCTTTCGTATAGCGTAAAATGTTAATATTTTAAATTACTCGAAAGAATATTGTCGTGTCTTACGATATACACACCAAAACAAATGATATTTAAAAAAAAAAAAAACATCGCTCTATCTCATAAATATCGTTTTCATTTTTTTTAAAAGACTATTTCGTTTTGATAATTGACAGACGCACGTTAACGTTTACCAACACGTTTTGTTATATACACGAGTATATATCATATAAAATTATGTAAATGTTTTAAACAAATACGGGTAAAATGTTTTAATTAAATACATATAGTACCTACTCTTGCTGGAAATGCATACATATTTTACCGGTCGTAATTATATCGAATTTCGTATTCCGTTTTTAATTTAACGTTAACAGGAAAACGTACATTTTATAGGTACTTGTCCAGCAAAAGTATATGTATAATAATATAAACGTTTGAAATTTATTGTGTAACACATCGGTTAAATCAATCTGAATAGTTTTCCGTGACGACGGTATTAATTTTGCGTTTGTACTTATTTAAATGGATATTATATATTTTCAACTCGTAATAAGTCGTAATAATGTAACGGACGTGCGGCGGTGGTAATACTATGAGGATAACATATGCTCAATAAATAAGGAATTTTCGAAGGATTTGTATTTATTTTTCTGCCGTAGCGGTTTAATTAAAACAGACCTAAGAATACATATTCGAAATATTATCGTCATAATTCGTTTTTAATCGCGTGACACTGTACCATTATCGAGGTATTTTATTGTACTAAATACAGTGTATAGAAGCCTATCGAAAATCATATATTTAAAAAGAAAGAAAGAGAAAAAATACGGTTCGCGTAATATCCATTAAAATCGTCTATGGCGATCTGCCGGGCAACAGGTTTTCTACAGTGTTCAAATAATAACAATAATAATAAATACCTATCGGTTACCGTCGATAATGCGCGCGAGAAAATAGCTGGAATATATCATATCGAGGTGTGCTCGTTACCTGCCGGAGGTCTCTCGCATAATATGTTTTTCGAAAAACGAGAGAAGACAGAGAGAGAGAGAGCGAAAAAAAAAAAAAACGTTTATTATATAAAAAGAAAAAGGGTCACGGTATAGAGTCAGAGGGTATATGTCAAATCCCTTATGTGTGTGTGTGAAATGACAAAGTTATGTGTTTCTGGTAATGTCTTCGAAAACCCATAGGTTCTATACACACATTTATTATACGAAAACCTTCGAAATCGTTTTAGATAGAATCGGACAACCCCTATGTGATTGCATACATATACAGGGTGTTTTAGTGTAACAACGAATTTATATCTGAAATAGAGAAAAATTTCCAATCTTATACAAAATATATTTATGTGATTAGGTACTTCCTATAATACGTTACCTATACGTAATACTTGTTCTTCCATAAAAAAAAAAAAAAAAAAAAAAAACACTTGTATTCGAATACTTAACAGACTGAGCATGACTAGAATATATAGTAAACTACAACTATTAGTAAGATTTATATATTTAAACGCTCATTTGGGAAGAGATTTTTGGGAACATTTTTGAGAATCATAAATAAGAAACACTATACTTCTATTTTGTTGCAAACATCATGTAAGTATATATTTGAAACTGGGCTTGGAAACAATTTTATAACGTTAAATTATTGCCAAGCGTACACTGTACTTATGTATAGTAATATACTATATATATATATATGATTTTTTTCAATCACTGAAAACCAATAAAACTACATATTATATATAGGTATGCTATAAAATATATATACCATTACATGGTGTTTTCAGGAAAAAAAAACAAAAGGATTCTTGTATTTTATTTTCAAAACTCGACTTCCAAAAATGACCCTACAAGTGTGTTGAAAATTGTAATTCTTCGGATTATTTAATTTCATCTTATATGAGCACAAATTACATATTAAAATTATTTTAAAACACGTTATTTTTCTTGATTTTAAATAGGATTCGAATTGGAAATTGTTTATAACATTTTATGACGCTACAAACCTTTTTCATTTTTCATGTTACGAGGACTTTAAATGTGGAATATATAGAAAAATTACATAACGCCAAACTTTAAATTGTGGTGGTTTGATTATATTAAGAGTTCATTTGCGTGAACAATATAGCTTTAATGTTTAGAAGTAAGTATAATAGTGTTTTTAGGTTTTAACTATTATTGCCCAACTTTAACTTCTTTTTACATTTTTTATTTAAAAAAAAATAATGAAGTTCACTCGAAAACATTCCTCTCATTGAATTTGGTTAAAGTTATTACTTATAAAAAGTTTTAAACTCTAAATTAATCAAAACGCCTCGATTTAAGTGACTTAGGCATACATATTGATTTTGGAATTTGGATTAATTTAGTTCAATTGATTTCATCAAAGATGATTTTTTTTTTTATTAACTAGCCTAAATAACTAATCTTTGATAAAATATAAAAATAAACGAATTAACGATAAAGAAGCCACCACAATCAGATTAAAGGGACGTCGCACCCGAATTTGTTGTCTTCGTCCATCTAATTGGCAATATAGCAAAACTACACTACGCGAAACATTAAATGTGATGTCTACGTTAAAAACAGAGTTAAAAATCTAGTACCAATTTTAAAAATTTAAAATTTTTTAATATTTAATTTATTAAAATGAATAATAATATTTTCAGCGAAAATTTACGATGCTTTTTTGTTTTCCATTTTAATCAATTTTTTTCCCCAACACGTTACATAAAAACTTTTTCATTTCAAATCCTGGGGGCTTGTATTATACTTAGGTAAAATAACAATCGTTTTCCGAGAATTTTTACTAATAACAATCTTTAGTAGTATTGATAGAATTGTTTGTGAAATATATTGATCACGTTTTTATTTTTGATATTGCAATCGTAATTAATAAAGGCTTTTAAAACTAGCCGTTAAAAATACTATCGTATGCCTACCTACTACATAGCTACATCTATGTTATTTTTAGAAATGTTTCGATCACTTTGAATAAAATGTATTAGATAACAAATGGTTAATACTTAATAACTATTATTATTTAATATTTATATTTTGATATTTAATTATTATATAATATTATAAAAATTAAATTATTTACTAGTTTCGCAACATTTTTGTATCCCCTATTATGTATAAGAAAATATCAGAAATCAATTTTATACTTGGCAATAATATTGTTTCCAAATATTGAAATACTTAATTATTATTAATGTACACCAACCTCTCAGCGTTTATATAAATATAAATTATTATTATTTATTACGTTTATAAAAGTGTAAATATATTTACCATAGCTTCGGATTTATCCGTAGTAGAATGACAAATAGAAAAAAAAACCAATGATCAATTTTTAAATAAATAAGAAAACCCCAATTTCATATAGGAAAAATAATTAAAATTCTACAGTTTTACCAACTTGATAATCATATACTCGTATTTACCTAATACGAGATTGAGTGGCGTGGCAACCGCGGATAAGCGAACTCCATATCTATCTAAATATCTAGGCATCTAGATCATAATCTTAAATAAGAAAAAATTCCGAATTAACAAAAAAAAAAAAAATACTTTTAACATATATTATGAACATTAAATTATTACATTATTAACATTTTCTTACAATAAAATCTGTTAGTTGGCTTTGTTTTTTCGTGTCGAAACACTTCTTCTTTACTTGTGACTGAATTTTCTTCAATAACACTTTGTCACAAAGCGTTGCATCGTCTTCTTCCTCCATATACTGAATAAGTCCGTCAATATGTACAAAATTTGTGTCATGGCCGCTCACTTGCTTTCGGAGCTTATCCTCTTCTTCTTCTTCTTCCTCCTCTTTTGTTTCCTCCAAAACTTCTCCTAATGCTTTGTTAACTATTTTTTCATAAGTTAGATGTTCAAATCCTGGTTCGTTCGCATAACATTATATCCACTCAACTATATTATCTTCGTCAACGTTAGGTATCGCCTCCATTAGTAGATTTCTCTAAATTAACCAAATCATGGACAGAAACAGCTTCTTCATCGTCCGCATGCTCTTCCAAAGTCTTTTCGAAATATTTATATATAACTGTATAACCGTAATGACATAGTATTGTTATAGTGCATGTACATAATTTGTATTTCTTAAAATAATTCGGTTCCGTGGAAAACCGCGGATAATCGAAAGTTTACTGTAATATATTAACGATCATAACGACGAGGTTGAAACCATTATCAATACTAATTATTATGGTATAATCGTGATTCCTATACCTACATATTATCATAGAACATTATAGAAATGTCACTCAAGGTGATAACAGTTTGTTCAAAAAAAAAACCGAGGACCCGTCTTAAAGTTATCGTCAAACGTAAAACTGAGGATCCGCCTTGAAGTTAGTAACGATAATTCGCTGTATATTATATAATATATATTTTATATGCATATATGCATTGATCAATGCAAGCATCTTCAAATCACTGATTACAGCGATTACAGCATAGATAATAACGGAATGGATGGGATATCCCTATACCTAATACACGGATCGTCGTGTGTATGAAGAGCATATACGTTACCACAATGGTAACTGTGGTTTAGTGATTGTGGTAGTATTGATACTTAAATGATAAGTGATAACTCAGTAAACCACTCAAAATTCAAAATATGTTTGACCATTATGTTAGACAAAAACACTTACTATTTGACAAGTGATATTATTTATATTTTATTATGTAATTTATAATTTAATTATGTTTATTGTTCATGATTTTAATTTATTTTATATATGTATTATCATTTATCAATAATTCATTTTTGTAACCTTGACCACAATCACATACAACCAATGTGGTAACGAGTATGCTCTTCAGTCACAGAATTTAACAATACGGTGGCCCATCCATTCCTTTATTATCTATGGATTACAGTATACAATATCTGCATAGGCGTAGCCTAGGGGGAGGGTGCTAAGAGGGCTATAGCCCCTCCAGAATTTACTCAAGCCCCTCCAAAAAATTGTTTAATAGGTGTTAAACTTTATGTGTTTGTACAGTATATATTTAAAATTTTATTTCATTTCAATATTCAATAAGATTTTTAATGGGTTTGGATAGTTTTATAACAATGAAAAGAATTTAATACTTCATAAAAATAACATATTAATTATTAAATAAATAAGAAGATTATTTCATACTGGATAAAGGTATGTATATTTTTGGAAAATTTTATGATAAACGATATAAAAGATAAAGAAAATATGGTTTCTCACTTTCTCAGTAAAATCCCATGATATGTTATTTTATAATAATAAGAAAATTAAGAAAAGAAGATATTTATTTGTTTATATATAATTGTTTTTACATTACATATGTACTAGTACAATTGCCTATACTAATAAGATACACCTCAATAAGAAAATTTGTATTGTTGTTGGGACAAAACTTAGATCATTTTGCATATTATTAACGTGAAGTTAACAATTAAGTTTAATAAGTAACTTATAAAATTAAAAGTTAATTTGAATAAAAAGTACCTGACGTTTAATATAAGGTTAATTTTTAACTTAGTTATAACTTTTAACTCATTAATTTCTAGCCTTAATGTATTAGTTATCAATAATATCACTAATATACTACTAACACAGAACTAATGTGTATACTAATGCATGAGCTATTTAGTAGTTGGCTGAACAATAAGGTTGTGATGATGAGTATACTATACTTGTGTGCTTGCTTGAACCCTATTTCTTATTTTAAAATAAAACATTCTATGATTTAATAGTAGGAAATTTATTGTCATTTCCTTCGCCAAATAGCAAAATTATAAACATGTTATATAGGTATTTAACAATATAATATCGTGTTATTGCTATAAGTATTAGGTACCTACTTCACATACTTATATATTTTTATATTTAATCCGTTACTCGTTTTTATTATATCCTTCCCGAGTTTGCATTATCCATTGGGTAAAGTTATACATTTCTTGAAAAATATTGCCGTTAATAAAATTTTTTTTGAAAATAAATTATATTCTATGAGTTTAATTTTTCAGGAAATTTTTAACTGAAAGAAGGGTAGGTTGCCATGGTAGAGGGAAAGGATTGGGCTATGTGAGGGTGATGCTGAGGGGAGATCGTATACTAGCTGGTATTTCTTACAAATTTATTTACGACTTAGTACCTATATCACGTTGGGACTATAGCCCGCCCCCCCCCCCACAGAATTTGTTCACGGTACGCCTATGAATGTCTGTTATCAAAACCTGTCAACAGCTGTTATTTTCAACACCCAAGGTCACCCTTTTACTTTGCACAGAAACATATATAGGCAGAGTGACATAGCCGTGACATTATTTTTAATTTTATTTTTACAGATTTCTATCGCCGTTTTCGACGATTCTCGACACTCGGCAAACGCGTTTCTCATATAATACGTAATGATAAGACTGCCGTGATGACATTGAAATCACCCTGTATATATATGTGTGTGTGTGTGTGTGTATTGCATATATATACAATGCCCGTGCAGGGCGAGGGTGTGTTAGACATGACAAGAATGTTACGAGAGAGCTGTACAACAATAATAATAATAATAATATGCCGCCACCGCGGACAACCGAATATACAATATCGTATTTTTTTTTATTTTTTTTTTTTACATAAACCGCATAGGTATATGATATGATACGCGTGCATTATAGGTGGTGTACGGCGGAATGACGGGTGCAACGAAATTATTTACATTTTCCCTTTGTTTCTTTTCGATCCGATCCGCCCAATTATTTATTACGGTAATCCCTCGAACGCCAGTAATACATCGAGATGAGGTCACCCGATACACCTGGGGGGGGGCGGGGGGAGAGGGAGATCGGCCGTTGAGATTGGCGACGGGGTCCTACCGCGGTATTATCATGCACAGGTAATGTGTACACACCGAATTATATACATTATACGTCAAACGTATTATGATAAAACATTTTATTCGTTTTAAATATAGGAATGATAACGTATATTGTGTTTAATGCGCGCACATAGGTAACCTTTTTGTGGTAATTAATTATACACGCGATACCGCGTCCGTATATACCAATAATAATGTCGGGGTATGTGTTTGACGGTTTTCTCCGCCCGCGGGTAATCTAAAAAACGCGATACGTCAAAATGGCTATTTTTTCCTTTTTTTTTTTTTTTTTTTTTTTTTTTTTTTCAGATATAAATCATGTAATCGTAATATACGGGAGTTCTCGTAAAGGATCGATTATTAGGTAAATATACCTATATAATATACATTATACATATTAAATTGTTTATACGTGTAATATACTAGCATAATTCCACCGCCTTTAATATACGTTTATATAACAATATAATTAATATAATTGATATATTTTACAATAATACTTTCCAAATATTTGTCAAAATTTACATAGGTTGATCTTATTTTGAACCGAAACAAAAATAAGGCCATTTGCGTAAATTGTCTCAAAAAATCGAGAATTCCCTTTCAAAAACGGCAATAAAAAAAAATAAAAAAAAAGGTAATTCAATAAATTACAAAAACGTCTCGTTAAAGTTTGTCGGAACAACGAACGCAATGCTCATAAACGGGACACTCTCGTTTAAAACAGGGCGTATGGTCACCTTAAATTGACGTATTATATTACCTTGGAATATATTTTATTGTTTTGTGGTTGAATAATTATGAGGTTGAAGATTTGAAGTACCTACTGCAAAATATTATTCAACTTTACCCGATAAATATAAATGATTTTTTATCATATACTTTTTATTTCCTGCACTTTTTCATATGATATAGCAAATAGTATTTCATATTTTTATCTATATGTATAAACGGTCATAATTTTCGATTAATATACAACTCTGGAAATAAATTTATGATAAGATCATCAACGTGTAGTTAAGAGGGATGTCAAGTTGATGTTAAGAATATCTATCTATCTATCTATCTATCTCTACACTTCATATCCATCTACACTTTATCCTATATTTCATATGCCCCCATCTTTCTGTACAATGAATCCTAAACATTTTAACCCTTTAACCTCTCCCAATACATCCCCACTCAATTTTATTTCTAGTCTTTCTCTATTCCCTCTGTGTTCCCTTTCACCAAAATCATACTCTATATATTCTGCTTTACCCCTACTAATCCTTAGTTCTTTAATTTCAAGAGTTTACCTCCACTCTTCAAGTCTACCATTCATTTCCTTAAGACTCTCTCTTATCAGCACTATATGAACTGGAAAGAACATGCACCAAGGTACCTCACCTTGTATATCCTTTGTTATTTCATCAAATTACCTAAAGGGAAAAAAAGTAAAGGCACAAATCCAAACCCTGGTGCAATCCCATGCTGACCCTAAAATCTTCAGTTTCTCCACACAGACTCATCGCTTTTATACTCGTCCCTTAATACATGTCTTCAATTACGTACACCTTTGTTAATCCTTTCATCATTATTGCCCACTTCAATATCTCCCTAGGAAGCCTATCATAAGTCTTCTCTAGATCAATAAATACTATACATTATTTCTTTTTCATTTCTCTGTACTACTCTACAATTTGTCTTACATAAAAATTGGCTCCATTGTTGACCTCCCAGACATAAACCCAAAGTGCTTTATAGTAACAATATTATCTTACCCTTTTAACTATTATCTTTTCCCAAATCTTCATGCTGTCATCCCTCTGTAATTTCTACATTTCTGTACATCTCCTTTACCCTTAAATATTGCTACCACATAATTCTTCCCCCACGCTCCTGAAATTTTCCCTTCAACTAGTACATATTAAAGAACTGTCAGCCATCCTATACCTAAATTTCCTAATACATTCCATACTTCTACTGGTACTTTACACTTCCTGTTTCCTAATTACATCAACCATACCCAAATTCTACTCAACTCGATCAATTGCCTCTTTCAGAAATTCTTCATTTAATAATCCCTCAAAATACTCTCTCTATTTCATTATTAATTCCATCTTATCTTCATCTTTTATACACCAAACATTTCTAAAGTCCCTGGAAACACCTCTTTCTTATTACACTTCAATTTCCCCTTATCTTGTTCCTAACCACTCATACAGCTCATACTATTTCCCTAATTCAGCTTTACTCGCTGCACTTTTTGCTCCTTTTAACTTTCATACTCTACCCAATCCTCCCTCTCTTTGGTTATCTGCCATTGCTTAAACTGTATTTTTTTCTTTGATATTATTAAATCACCGTGTTTGCTAATCATCTGACATACTACATATACTGTTTCCAAAAAATTCTTCAATAACCATCTTAACTATATTCCCTTCCATGTTCCACGTCCCTATCTCAATCCGCTTATTTGTAAATACTTTTTCATTTTTACACCGTTTATGTTTTCACCGTCTAATCCTCGGTTCCTTATCTATATTTTTATTTTAACCTATGAACAAAAAAATATATATATTTGAAATTAACATTTAATACTATTCATATAAAAATAACAATATATATAAATAGGATAAGTATATATTATAAAAAAAATAAAATATGCATAGAGTGTATAAAAAAAATATTATAGGTAACAATTAGTTTCATCTAGTTTCGTGAGTCATCATCTGATCATTTTACTATGTGATCAAGTTTTTTACTGATTACCTTCTACATGAACGAATTTTTTCACAATAATTAATTTAATACGTAGGTATTAATCTTCTATTTTATAATAATTTTTCGTAATTGGCTGTAGTTTTCCTTTACGCTTGAGACATTTACTGGGAAAATAGAAAAACTACTTCTTTAAAATACCAATTAGAATAAATTTGCTATTGTAAATAAAGTACCTATTCGCTATCCGAAAACTCGATAACTTCCACTTTTGTTTCTTTACGATTTTTTCCATAACAACAATTAATAAGAAACAATGTATTATCATTTATTTATTTACGGGATAATATTAATAAGGATTTATTTGTTTTATATACTATCACTATACGCATTTTTTGGCTCAATTAGTCAATTCCCCTTAGAAAATATCCGACTACGCCTCTGCCACATAGTGTAATGAAAATTTCTGATTCGAAGATTTTTTTAAAAAAATTTTACAAATTGAATATTATAAACATCTGTTGTTAAGTTATCTGCTCATGATATCCAAAATTATTCAACTGCAGATGAAAATTTTCAAAATACCTCAATTAAACCCTTTAATTTGAAGCCAGCAAGTTTCTATTTTTCATAATTATATTTATTTCAACAATGAAAAAATAGTAAATATGCTGTTCCAAAAATTACGCGTCAATATTGTTTTCATCCCGTGCAGTCGCCGCCTTTTGCATCCTTAACACAAATAATGAGATTAAATGTAATTTATTAATTCCCTGGCTTATACTGAAAGGATTCTATGGTGATATTTTGAAACTGTTCGTGTGAGCGTTTATATAGGATTATTTAATTTTTAATCCTTTTCAAATGATGTAAATACCTTTAATTTTCACCATTAACGATAGCGCCCACACAAAAGCTCGTTTTTAGCTTAAAATGTACATACCAAACACGTTAATAGGACGGTGTACAAATATACAGATGTTGAAAAAAAAGTTATATCTTGGAAACATTTTCATATTTGATTCTAAGGCAATTGTATAGAATAATTATATAGAAGTATACATGTGTACCTACCTACTTTGTAGTTTGTATATAACTTATAATATATGCTCGCTGCCACTCAAAATTGACGACGCGTTATCCGAATTACGTGTAAGTCGTAATACCTATGTATAGTATATATACGGTAGGTACCTATAGATAAAAAAAAAAAAAAAAAATCAGTCAAGTGATCCACTACAACACGGAATCGTAATTGGTAGTGCTTATATGTATATGCGAGAGTACAACATAGGACACACGGTATAATATATTATATATAGACATAACGATTAATAATATTGTCTCGACCTCATAAATTAGATAATAATATGTGTACGTATAAGGCATATAGGTATATTATAGAACAAACAATATATGGCCAACGGATATCTATAACTCGTTTGGAGGTATTTCACGACTATATATTATTTTATTTAAATGACAAAACGATATAATTTTTTTTCGGAATATCATCAATCATAATATTATAATTCATTCACTATTATTAGGCATTACATTAAATAGGATTAAACGTTCGAACGCCGAAAGTGGAATTATTAAGATCTTAAAGGTTTGTATAGAGACATATATTGTTATATAGTATGACAAATAGGCAATTCGAAACTTATCGTTGATTTAGACTAACGTGATACAGCTATATAGTACATTTCGTTCATACGAATTCATTCCGATGTCCACAGATCTGTATATTATACATATGGCATATAAATTATATTGTACCTACAAAGTGGTAGAAGTAGGAGAGATATATAAGGAGGAATTCCATCTCCTGAATTTTTTATTGACATTTTTCATGCCCCGCTTACTTTGTCTAAAAATAATGCATTCTCCTTGGAAAAATGTGTATACTCTTAAAACTATAATGTTTATAAATATATATTATAATTAACAACAATTATACGTATATGTTATATTTAACTGACTCGCAATTTATTAATTTCGTTTGATCAAAATATACCTATTAAATAGGTACATGAACGATTGACCTTAAGTACCTATTTAGTTCAGTAAAATCGGCTCTATGGAATTATTACAAAAAACTTGTTTTCAAAAAAATTTTTTATAATTACTTTATGTAGTTTAGACGACTAGATTTTAGAATATTTTAATCGTGGATAAGTTATGTAATAATATTTATATTTTCTGAGAGCACAATTTTAGCACTAAAATCTGGCAGTGGGGAATTAGTGCTTTTCGTGTTTCAGAGAAACCTATAGAATTATCTACATAGTAACATAGTACCTATTATATTTATTAGGTGTATATACAAGTATATATACTATACTACCTATAGTTTTTTATTCTTTATTATAAAATATGTATGCTTTTAATAGTTTAGAAAATTAATAGTATATAATAATATTTTAATAATAATTTTGTATTTTATACTTGAATTTTATATGTATATTCTAATTAATTCGTCGCTAAACTAATATTACTATTTACGATATAATAAGCAAAATGAATAAAACTATAACACACTTTATTGATTACAATTTTTTTTTCTTTGAACAAATTTAATGTAATGCCAATTTGCTAAAAAAAAATTACTTTCAAGTATTCACATATTTATATCCCCCATCCCCTCGCTTATTTTGAGTTATACATTTCAACCGCTGAATATGCAATATACTATATTGTTATATATATAGGTAGTATATACGTATTGTATAATATAATGTATATATTGTCTATAGACTATATTATACATATGCAATGACTTTTAATACCATATATGTATTGAATTTAATACAGGTACTTTTTGAAATCTACTTATTTTAAAATACGCAACTACAATACAGAGCCGTTGCAAGGGCTTGGCAAAACCGGCCCAGGCCAAGGGCGCAACAGTAAAGGGAGCCCAAAAAATTCAGTAATATCTATCCCTAAATTTCTAAGATTGGGGGGCGAAAATCTTGTAAAAGTAAGTTGATGACTTTCTTTTTTTTGCTTATTAACTAGATTCTCAAGGAATGGGGGCGTAACTCCAAAAAATTAGTGACTTTTTTTCCTTATTAGGACCAATTTAGGGGCGGAAATTCGGTTCTTTGCCGACGGCGCTATTGAATCTTGCTACGGCTCTGCCTATATATACCTAATATAACATATAGTGTACGTATACAACGAGTATTCCGCACTCTTTGGTGGATAAGTTTTCAAAAAAAAACCCACCAAATTACACCAAATGTTGGCACTATAGATAATATATTATTCACCGGGCAATTATTATTAAAATCGAATTACTTGTCTATACCGTCGGCATCTACCACCTGAAACGCCACAATTTGTACATATATAGCCCGTATATATACGAGTACTTACATATTAATAATATGATAGGTACATCGTGTAATATTATGTTGTAATGCGAACTCCGGGTACCCGGTTGATAATAGCTGGTGTTGACCCAGGAGCCAAAAAACACACACACACCGCAAGTACACGTGTAAGTCGTAAGCGAAATATTGTAAATTGTTATGCAGTAAGTATCATATATTCGGTTTGAAAAAAAAAATTTCGCTAATAAACGAGGACGAATCGTAAAAGCGATAATGATAATAATAATGATACCACTACTACTACTACTACTAATAATAATAATAATAATATCTAATAATAATAATAATGATAATAATAATAATAATAATAATAATAATAATAATAATAATAATAATAATGATAATAATAAAACGAACAATCGTCAACACTGTGCAGTTGTTTATAAGAACAAGGCGAAATACGGCGCGATGAAAATATAAAGAGAGACGGGAAAATGAAATGAGAAAATAAAATAAAATAAAACGAACGTCGTAATGTACCTATTGTTGTTTATTACATTATATATTTTTTTTCGGTTTATTATAAATGGTGTGCCGTTAAGAGAAATGAATCGCTCCAACGGGACAACGGGTAGTACCTTTTTATTTTTGTTTTTTTTTTCTATTCTCCTTGAAAAGGGCAGATGACAAATGAGCGACTGTATATATACGTGTGGATATATACGCAACAAATAACATTCGTAAGGGCCAATTGTACGGCGGCCCGCGATTGGCCAGACTGCAGCCCCCGCCTGCATGGTTACCCCTTTATTATTACCATTATAATATACACTACACCGCGTTCACCGTGACAATACCATAATTGTTGCTTAATACACTCCGACCGCGGTCAGTGCGTTATTTTCTATTGGCCCGGTTTTGATAACATTGTATATTAAAGATTAAAATACGTCTTATCATCGGCGTTGTTCCCGTATTATTAAAGGATATGGGTAGGTACACTATACATCGCAGTGCAGTTTTTAAAGGATTTTCGCGACAATCGAAAATCTATCAAAATACACAGCTATGAGTACACTATATATATATATATAGGGTGATTATATTATATAATTATAGGTCCCGTTTTTTTTTAAAAAAAATTTAATTAATATTGTTCCGTTTTTGAGGATCGCGTACAGTTTTCCGACAAATTTTAAACAGGACGTTTTTTTATACCGCTTTTGGAAGTAGTGATGGGGTCCCGTTTTTTTGTTATCTACCATTTTATTAAAAAAAAAAAAAATTGGTAAAAAATTGACGAATTAACTTTTTTTTTTTAACAATTTTCAAATCGCTTTATGAAAATGTTAGTAGAAAATTATTATGATATTAATTTTTTTTTTTTTTTTTTTATTGTTATCCCGTTTGGAAATTATGGAAGGCATTATATATATATATATATTAGTACTAATAAGTTAAATGTATTAATATAAACTATAATAGGCAAAAGCAAAATTATAATTATAATATTAAATTTAATTTAAATTGTTTTCTTAATATGTCTTTCGAAAATATTGACTACCTTCAATATACGATTGTAAATCGAAATAAGGTAGGTATATCTACTATATACTTATACTTGAATAGGTAATCATCAACAAGTCCATTATTATTATTGAATTTGCATCTAATCAGTTTCATATATTTATCTATAATCATTCATTACCTAATTATTAGGTTAGGTGGTATATTTATAATTCAAAAACGTTTTTGGGTTATATTCTGGCTTATGGGTCTGATGAAAAAATGTAAACATTTAAAATTTTTCCATGCCTTTTAACATCAATAAAATTTTACTTTAGTTTTTAAATTTCCCAGTTAAATGATTGTATTATCCATTAATAACCATGGTTATTATAGTGATTACCTACCTTTACAGATATTATAACAGATTTAGTATACTTTTCTATATAATTGAAAAACAAAAAATCCCCTTAAAACTTCCTCATTCCATGATTTAGTATACCCCAACAATGCAATGGAAAAATCACTGTATATTATGTATATAAATAACATATATTGTATATATATATATATATATATATATATACAATATATGTTATATATACCTTATATATATCTTATATATATAAGGTATACTGTTATTAGCAAAATTACAAAAAATTTTAATTTGAAAATTTAATTTATATTGTTTTAAATGCCTATTTTAAAATATTTAAAACATTTTTATAATTTTACTATAAAACAGTTTGCAAAAGCAATAGGTATTATTTTCTTTAGACCTGCACTTTACACCACAGAAAAAAAAATGTATATAGATATATTGTATAGCGTACCTAAAAATAATACCAGTATAAAATTAACTTTTAAAAACCAGAACTACTAAAAACTATAAAGGCTCCAATATGCAATATATTTTACATATAGTATATAAAACCTTGTGTATATTTATTTTTAAGGGGTTCTGTATAGGCAATTTTAAAGAAATTTGAAGAAAAATGGAAATTTAAAGATCTA
The DNA here is from genome assembly GCA_025469235.1 of Pemphigus obesinymphae. NCBI lineage: Eukaryota > Metazoa > Arthropoda > Insecta > Hemiptera > Aphididae > Pemphigus > Pemphigus obesinymphae. Next base: position 59,805 of record JAIPRL010000852.1, read on the forward strand.
AAATATTAACTAATTATACATTTTAGAGTATTTTCTTAGTGGTCTTTATCAGTTTTAATTATTACGCAATCACGATATTTGTTTAAAAATATATAAAAGTTCCATTCGCTCTGCATTAACAATTATTCTTACAATAATATTCACCTGATCGAATGGGATTCAATTCTATTAAAAAAAGAAACACCTTGACTGCATTTTCTCAAAAATATTTTTTTAATACTTAAATATATGGGCAAAATATTCATGTTTTTTGAATATTTTGCAGACCTTTTGTTTACATGACAAAAATATACACCTATACGACGTTCTCTTAAAAAAGGAATCAAAGTAAAAAGATAGTATTAAAAATAAAAACCTATTTTTAGAAATATATAAAACCTTTAATGATTCAGACTTCAATGATTTCCGATTTACCGGTGAACCTATATCGGCATGCATGCGGTACATACATATTAGCAATTATACCTGATACCCGGTATGTGGTAGGATAACGTATGTATATACGGGTAGCGACCCCGGAGTGAAACCGCCCGAAGCCTGCAATAGATACCAACTACCTATATTACCTATCTACGCGAACAGCAGGTACCTATACACCATTCAACAGAAGTCCCCGTCCAGCGTTGTTAAACAACACCAGAAGTCCGAGCAAACGACTCTTTATTTTTTTCCCTCGTCAAAAACGGTTTTTTAACATCGCATATAAAGATCCATATCTTCACTTATACGACCATGTAACTGACACCCCCGGGATATTATCTAAACATTCTCCGAAAACAGACATATACGCGACACGTCTTGCACGAACCGTTTCTTCACCCAGAGTAAAAGAAATAATCATTGAAAATAATAGGTATGTACAAATGTAATTATGAGTATAATTTATAAAAAATCAAAAAATAAATGGTTGTATAAGGTTACTGGAATTTTGTACGACGATTATAATTATATAGATTTTTGATGCAGCACAATCATATTTTTTAAGGATTTACATACAAGTAAATTTTATAAAAATTAACCAATTACTCCAAAGTTTGCATTAAAGTAGGTCTTTAAATTTAAAAAAGTATAGCCTTTAGAATGGTCGTAAAATCGAGATCATAATTTATACCAAATCTAATAAGGGGGCATTCAAGTATTACGTACGCGCCTAGGCAGATGAGGGGGTCTATCGTATGCTGGAGGGGCTGGGAGGTGATAACTATGCTAACGTCAGCAATAATAAAAACAAATCAAAATATGTAAAAAAAAATAATACATTTTTCAGTTATTTTTAATTAATTCGTATAAAATTCGGAAATTTTTTTTTATTATTAAATAGTAGGGGGTTGTCATATGCTGACGTTATAAATTAGGCCAATTAGGGGATCTGACGTTTTCTGACAATATGGAGAGGGGGGTCTAAAAAGGCCAAATATGTGCTGTCGTAATACTTGAAAATTTTTAATTCGTATGATTTTTGTATACTATAATTGATTTATATGTTTTACGGTCGATTGTTGAAAGTATATTACTTATATTATATATTATATATTACGACCTCTCAATTTTGCATAATATTTAAACGAAATTGAATGATTTTCAATGGTTTTTATTATTTTTAACATTAAATCCGTGTTGATAAAGTATATATAAATATATACTTATTTACATATTTTTTAAATACATTTCCCAGAGTATTTAAATACTATTTTAGTATTTGTGTGACGGTTTAAGTCTTCTAAAATTAAAGGAATTATTTTTAAATATTTATATTTATATTCATTTTATTAATATTTTCTACAACGCACTATACTCAAGTTTTATATAATATCATATACCTATAGGAATATATATGGAAAATATGGAAGAAAAACTTCCAAATTCATTATTATTATTTAATCCATGCATATTCCGATTATTACCCATATTATTACAGTTCAAATAAAAACGTGATAACAGGAATAATTATCAAACATAGTCATAGTGAAACAAAGGAGTCAAAAAAATATTTTTTCTTCCATAATACTTCATTTGCCTATCAGTGATGCTGTCTGAGCTAGGGTTTTGATTTAAAGCGTCAATCCATATTTTAATTAACAGGTCTATGACTATTATGACAAAACGTTGAAAAATACAATAGTAAATGTATTATCTCCTCACATTTCTGTGCACGAGATCGACATAAATTTAAACGTGGATAATATGGCCTGCACTCAAAAAATATATGCCGACAAAAGCGAGTTTAATCTCCCACAAATGAGTACCTACTATAAGAGATAGGATCCATCTGCGGACTTAACTCGGATTATTATTATTTACCTATTATATCATTACGTACGCATTACACGGATTAAACGGGTATAAAAAAATATATCCCCCTATAAGAAATTGTGTAAAATGTATAATGTATGGTCAAGCCAGATTATAATATTATTGTTATATGATAATACTATAAAATATCATCTGCGATGACAACAATGGTGAAAATTAACTTTTTTTTACAACATCTTATCAGAATTTTTTACACGCACATTTTAAACTAAATCTACTAATTTCATTATTAAATAATATGCAGGATATTAAACAATTATAAATAAAATGTAAAAAAATTTCCCAATATTAAAAAAAAAAATAACCTGAGCATTTTAAAAATATCACAATAACGGAACGTAGTTGTAATCATAGACGTTTATTTATGTAATATATAAATTAAAGTGCAAAATACTATTGGTATACCTAATACCAATAGTTACAAATTTAATTTTCGAAATTTCATAAGAAATATTGACATTATTTAAACAAAAACCTAAAAAGTTTAAACCTTTTACCTATATATTTTAATATAGCAGCAGAAATACATGTTTTACAAAATTAAAACCTCGAAAAAAATTAATAAAAAAAAGGATTTATATTTATACCATCAAAGTTTTTCCAAAAGATAAATTAGGAAATAGCTGTTTCTATTTTTATTTCTTAATACCAAAAAAAATTTTGTATTTTAGATTTTAAGCGGGGAGAGAAATCTATTAATTTTACAGCAATGTTTATTTTTTTTATCTGGAAACAATTTATCGGATAAATAGAGTCGAATAGGAGTTTTGGTGTAAAGAGCTTCTTGATAGTAAGTTTGTTTTAGATGATACTTTCTAGAGGTCATTTTTTGATTTTTCCAGTTGTTTTCTTATGCATAAAGAAAAACTTCCTTTTATAACGGAAAATTGTTATTATAATGAAAAAATAATAAATATTAAGTTATGAATATAATATATTATTATATATAATAATAATACTATACATAAAATATAATACTATAATATTATATTACTAAAATAATACAGGTATATGTAGTTGACGTTATAAAAATTAAAATTTTTGTTTTTATTTTGACAGTTTAAATTACGTATTACTGCAATAACCTCTGCTGAAAATCGATTTGCAGAACACAATGATTTATTATCGCTTACAAATTTAATATATCCACTACCTGCAGTATCCTACGCAATGATCAAAGTGCTTCTCTACCCCCTACTTGCCACCTTTTTTTATTTGGTGTTCTTAAAATGTTTATTTTAAATATTACCACATTTTATAATGATATATTATATTATATACCTACCAAACTTAGCTGTAAATATACAAGAATACCTTTTATAATAAATATATTATAATGATAAGGTTTATCAAACTCAATAGGACACGTTTTTGTGGTTTGAATACCTATACTCATTAAAGATTGCGATTTGGTCATTGGTGATGAGATCCTGATATGATCAATTTATCCAAATACATGTTTCTGATAACATTATTATATTCGTCGTAGTGGCTGAACAATAGCTGTATACAACATATTAATCTGCGTATACCTGTAACGTATTATATGCAATTATAATTAAGAATTTAAACTTTCATTTAATGTAATTTCGTGTAAAATTTCATGAAATACTCGACATTTGCTTAATTTACATCATATTATATTATAATTAAACGACTTTATTTTTTATCCTTGGGAAAAATAAAAAATAAATGTATAATACTATAGATACGTACCTAAATTTATAGCTTAAAACGTATAATATTTACTATAAATGTATATAACTTTGTACAAAAACATAACACATCCATATATTTGAATCGAAAAAAATGCAAAACATATAACGACCTAAATATATCTGTGATTTCAATAAAAATATAGATTCATTTAATAATATAGTTTTAATATACGTCCAATAAATTGTTTGTTAATTTAACAGTAAAATAACAAAACGTATTATTGATTTAACAATGTGTTTTATCAATGTCTTGGGTAAAATTTTTCAACTGAATACAAATTTATTTGAATTGACAAATGTTTTGTTAATTCAATTATAAATATTTTGTGTTCATTTCTTTCTTTCTTCTTCCTAGAACAAACGCTCATTTGTTAATCAAAATAATCAAAATTTAAACAGAATATTTTTTTTTTTATGTTATTGTAAATACATTTTTTATTAATTTAACAATATATACATTAAAATAATAAAAATTGTATTATTTCAACAAATATTCGTTTGTTGAAATTTGATTATTGCATATTGTTAATTCTACCAATGATATTTGGTTCGGTGTAATATTCATATTTTATTAAAAGAAAATAGATAGCAGGTAGTCTAATGTTAATATACGTAGACCTACGTATTATAATAAATAATTATATACGCTGGGTCGTATACCGATGTGATACCGATACCAAGGTAAATAAAATATTTTGTATCATTATTACCATCAAGCATTAATTTTATCACAACGTATTATGTTTATTACAAACATAATAATGTATATACTCGTTTTTCTTTTCGTAATTTCACTGAAATCTCTAAAATTTTAAACCCAAAATGCACATTAAACTATTGTAAGCATTTATATAGCAATAATTATGCATTATCAATACAAATACATTGTCCACTAATATACCTTCATATACCTATCACCACGTCTGTTGTACCTGATAAGGTAATACGCAATATTTGAATACCCGTGTATATATATATATATATATATATGCCTAGCTATATTATAATTTATAATATATACGTGAGCGCCTACACCGATATACGTTATATTTTGTTAGGGACTCGATATAGCTCTCGTATATATTATTGGTAGGTACATCCGAAAATGTATAAATATATATTATATAAAACGAGAAAAGAAAATATAAATAAATGAAAAATAAGACTGGTGAGAAGCAATCATCGTTGTGGCGATATATCATCTGTTGGCATAAAACAAGGACCAGTCTAAACTTCCCCCGCTGCGTTAACGTCAAATATATTATAATGCCCACATTATCATTACGATTATACGATTATCATTATTATATTTTTATTATTATTATATTTAAACTAGATACGGTGGAATTTCTACCGTGAACGCACACCATCTCCGAGTGCGCGTTTCCCCGAGATCGGTCCGATGAATATTTATCTTTTATAATATCGCTTTATTTATTTATATACCTAACCTATACCCATCTATATATACCTATTTTTTTTTTTATTTTTTTCACCGTAATAATATTATGTTTTAAAATAGTGTCTCTACCATTATTTTTCCCGACGGTGTTTCCATATTATCCTTATTCCACTAAACAAGTGTACACACGAGTCGTCCGAATAATCACACTCATTTCACACGGCCGACCCCACGTCGCGTCATTCTGACATAAGCGCCTCCGCGCGGCGGCCCGAGTCGTCGTCGTCGTCCCCCCCCCAACTCCCCGTGCGTGTTCCGCGCGTGAGGGGCGCTGAGACGACGTACATGATAATATAAGGAAGTCCTTTTCGGAAGTTCAGGATTTCCAACACCGACTGGCCAGGAACGACGGATTACCAAAAAGTCACTCATAAATTTAGGACACGTGAATTTCGTAATGACTTGCAATCAAAATACGAACAACTTACCGAAATACCAATCCGTATAATCGAATAAATCGATACTTTGAGTTGACAACGAATAATAATTTACTTGATCGTCATCAAGGATTAACGTAGTGTACTTTACATATACACACTGCTATTAGCCTATATAGTTAAACATATTGTATATTCAATGCTTAAAGTGGCAAAAAGTTATACGGTGACTTCTTTAGCATTTCGAGTGTTTTGAGTATCCATATTATCCCTAAACAATAAAAAAAAAAAAAAAACAAATTAAGGAAGCCCACTCTGCGAACATGCTAAATTTCCGGTTTTTAAACGTATTTTAAACAATTAACTATATAATTCCATTAACCATTTTTTTTTTTTTTATATGTTATAAAAAAATTACAATATAACATATTATATAAGCAAAAACAATAATATATAAAAAAATGTATGCCTAGAGTATTCAAAAAAAGATTATAGTTGACAACTATAGTTTCGACCGTAAGTCATCATTAGGATCAGGTAAATCGGCTATTTCTATATTGAAATGTATACAATATGATTACATGATTATGAAACTATGTACTATATAGTAACTATATTAAATATAGTGTATGGAAATGCAAAAAAATTAAAATAGTCCGATATGTTCAAAATGTCTACAAATTCAGATTTTTTATCTCTTTTTAATAATAACTTATTAATACCTAATAAAATACTAAAAATGTTATATTTTTTAATATTCAAGATTTATATATAGTTTTTAATTACATTTTGATTTTAAATATGAATAAATTAGTAAATGTTATTTTTATTAAATATCTACTAATAAATTGAAAAGTCTGAGAGTTAAACGGTGTAATAACATTCCAATATTGCTTTAACGTTTATTTAATATCTAATTGAAATTAAAGTCTTACATACTAAATAATACATTTTTGTAGGTATTACTTTTCTAAATATTTTTTTCTCATTATAAATATTTTAACTAAAAAAGTATTGTCATTAAATTAAAATATGAAATCTCATTTACTTTAAATATTTATAGTAGAAAATATAAATTATAAATACAACGTTTTGCAAACATTTTAGTCAAAACGTACTATTTTCATTGATCAAAGCCAAATGTGCCATTTGTTGCGAATAGTACGTTTTGACCAAATTCAATGTTTTAAAAACTAAATAAAACTATCAAAAATGAATATAAAAATACTTTTGCTTAATACTTTTGACTTGGTTTAATTTTTAGAATTTAACTATTTTTTTATCGATTTTTATAACGCTCATTACTCGTATCTCGAAATATGTTCAATGCACAGCAGAAAATGAGCTCTCTCGAAAAATAGATAAAACATAAATAGTACGTTTTGCATTTTCACCCCAAATTTATTAACCGTATATTTTCGCTTTGTTTTAAGTGCATATAGTATGATATATTCGCTTTATAGACGTGCTCTAATACACACAATAATAATAATAATAATAATAATATATTCAAAAAACCGATCGAACCGGATTGTGGCTTTAGGTCGGTACCACGATTCGCGCTTCCTCCGTTGTCGTTGCTCTCTCTCTCTCTCTCTCTCTCTCTAAGTTGATTTTCGTTTTTTTTTTTTTTTTTTTTTGTTATGTATACACGCTCTTGTCCGATAAAAATGTTCGTTTTTCCCTCCTTCTTGCCCCGAAAATTAAGTACACCAATAAATTTCGAAGAAATATGTAATATCATATACAATATACGTACAATAATAATGATAATAATAATAATAATAATATGAACAACGTTATATATTATATTATACGGATAGTGTATACGGACGCGGACCTAAAACAAAATATAACGTCCTGGCGTTCATTCATGAATCCTGCTGTAGGACGTGCGCCGATCGGTTCGGAATGTGATCTCGACGACTCGACGATGACCGCGTGGTAAACCGTGGCAAGGCCCGAATATTACATATTATATTGTTGTCACGATTGCGTTTTGATTTATGTCAAGAGGTTAAATGTGTAGTATACGTGCATATATATATATATACTATATGAAAAAAAAAAATAAAAATTTCAATATGTATACCCATTATCGTTGTGTGTATTTGTGTATATACGAATAATAAAAAACAAGCGCACATAAATATATAATATACGTATGTATACATTCTTCGACGGACCGGACGCCGTTGAGTCATCGTTCCCGAAATTTCGCGGCTTTCCGTTTCGGACGATCTATAATATATACGTCTTATTATATATATAATTATAATACGTACAAGTGGCGCAACCGAGAAATATTTTCGCGAACAGTCGCAATTCATACATATACACATGGCTGGGCATTAACGGGTTAAGAGTTAAAATTAAGTTTAAAACGTTAAGTTAATTTTAATTAAGTTACTATTAACGCGTTACTTTTTTTTTTTTTTTTCAGATTAACTTTTAACTTAATAAGTTACATTTTTATTAAAACGAACGTGTTAACTTCAAGTCAACTTTATATACAAAAGTATCTAAATTAAGTCAAATTTCGCCTATATATTTTTTATAATATGTCTTGAGTTCAACGCAAATTATAATTGGTAGATACCTAAAAATTAGGTAAAAAAATAGTTTTAATTACGTATAGTAATTTTTTTTTTTTTTACGAATAAAGTACGTACCGTAAAAGTGTACGACTACAAATTATTACAAAAGTATACATTTATTATTTTACGAGTACCTACGTATATTTTAATAATAGGTAGGTATATAACACTTTATTGGTAGATATATATAGGTATATCTAGCATATCTACTGTGGATATTCACTGAATATTTATTGTTTTCTACTCTGTAATAATCTCGAATTTACGTGATTTTTTTCATAACGTGTTGGTATTATATAATATTATAAATATATAAAATTTCATAAGGTATAATATAATAATTATAGCTAGATAATTAGTTATAAGTAAGTATTTATTTGATTCGTTCCGTTTATAGTAAGTTTTCTAATTGTATTATCCGACATTTTTTTAAATCGAATATTAATATTTCTACATAATTTAACTTATCTAATTTTAGTTAATTTTAGATTATGAGTAAACCGAGGAATCTATTAGTTTTACAATGATGTGTTTTTTTTTTTTTTGTCTACACACGAAAATTCTAATAGGAGTACTTGAAAAATTTCATATATCTGCATTATCTTCCAGAAAATTTCATCTAGTTGGAACTTTGAAGTGGACATTTTTAGATTTTCCCAGTAGTTTTTTACCATGCAAGATAAAACTAAAAAATTCCAAAAAAATAATAAAAAGCTCTTTTTCTTAAAATGTATTATGGTTATCTCATTGTACTTTCATAAATATAATGTTCCTAGAGAATTAAAATGTTTATCAAATATGTAAGTTTATTAATATAAAATGAACGAAAACATTTTTATTATTCCCATTTTGGACTATTTTAATTATTATATTTTAAAATCTGAAAATCAAATATAGGGTAAATTGTACATTACTCTAAAATTTATTTTCGCACTGGATACACTCGAGGCAGTGAAGAAACTATTTATTTTTTTGGGGTGACAAAGGGTGTATGTGTTTCGAAAATACAGACAAAATACATGTTTAAACCATAAATAAGCAAAAAAAAACAAAAAGGTCATCAACTTTCTATTTTTTTTGAAACCTACAAATTGTCAACTGACCCTTCAAATTGCTGACTGGTGTTTTAGTTGGAGGAATGACTCGACCCTCCCCCCCCCCAAACCTGTCGAAACTGCTCTGTTTACAATAGTACATTTGGGTGACGTTATTTTTGCTTATTTACCATTTTCAAACCAATTTATGAAATTTTGTAGGTACTACCTATATATTGTACATTCCAATACCATATAGGTAATAATACATTTTATATTTTATCACCAATTCATTATTATAGAGGTTGATATTTTTATCATTTTTGTTCTGTCCAAAAGTGTTCTATATATTCCTTATTGTTTTTCATATTTTTGAAATGGAAATTTTCGAAACAAATAGAGGGAAACCGAAAGTTATTTTAGATAGATTTTTAGGAATAAAAAAATTTTAAATAAGGAAACAAATTTAAACGGAAGCATTTCAACTGATGAATGTCTGATGTTGATATAGGTAGGTATGTAATATCAAAAACTTACCACAACCAATGGTGCAGATAAGGCCAATGTAGATATAGGTACTAAAATCGATGAGTGAGATAAAAAAAGATTATAGATACTATGTGATAATTTGATCAAAATAAAATTCTACATTTATATAGGGGAGAAATTTCCGTTATCGGGGGAGGAGATAGATGTAGGAGGGAGATATCCCATGTATGCGGAGAGAAATATACTAGATTCTTTTTTTCGTGTCTATAGATTATTCTTCTGTTTTAGATATCACATCTCTCAATCTATCATTGTTTAAATGTTCGAAAAAAGTACAGTTGAAAATTTTGAAACTTTGAAAGAATATTTGATATTTGTACCTAAATGTTAGAATATCAGGGAGTAAATAATAATTTTCCGATTAATTAACTTTTAGCAGAATAGAAAATTTAAAGTGAATTGTAGTGAATTTTTAATTTATTTAGCATAAAAATATTAACAATAATAGCAATTGATAAATTATGAATCATAGGATGTAAATGCATACGCATCCATTACCCCTGTATCCCACAAGTAAAAATTCCCTTATGACTTTCAGTATGTATAGTAAAAACATGCCCATAATAACCAAAAATTAATTTAAAAGTGATTTTAGAGTTAAAATCTTTATTATAAAATAGATAAAGGAATTAAATAAAGAATATTTTGAAACCCAGTTTTCTAGGCGTTTGAAAAAATATTAACTAACAATAAAGTTAAAGTTATTTAAAAACATTTAAAAAAAAGTGTTTACACATACCTACAATATTAATTATTATAAAATCAATCGGACTTGAACGATTTGATTGTGATTCAGAATACCTTTACATATATCGCTAAAAATATAACCGGTTGATATTGCTTTATGAAATATTGTTATGCTGTGCACTTACAATACGTAATATTATTTATTTTTATTTTCCACTAACCTTACACGGACAAATTGTTGATTAACACATGAACAATTTATTGCAAAAAATTAATTACAAACTCATACACCCAGAGTTCGATGAACATTAAGAATTTTCAATTTAACGAGTAATATTATGTTTCCTTATTTAACGAGTGTGCACAAATACTATATCTATATATGAAATACCTTTTCAACACATCGCATTTATCATTTTCGAACATCTTCAATTATAAAAATCAGTGTTTGTGCTAATTCCAAATGTATTATGTTACCGTTTTAACAAAATATAGATACTATTTATTATTATTATTACTTGTATTTACCAATAAATTATACGGTTCTCCTGTACTCGTTTAACTAAATTTAAAAACATAATATATTAAATCCAATCACAGCATTCATGTTAAAAATAATATTAGGTATATTGTTAATAATATAAAAATAAAAATAGAATAACGCATAAATAACATAACTATTATGAAATTCATTGCAACATATCAACACATCAATATAATATAGAGAGGTAGTGTAGTAGCTATTTTAATTTTTTTAACATAGTTATCAACTTATCGTACATCAATCAGCTTATATATATCAACTATATAAAATATACATCTTCATCATATATAGATACATATGATACTAAATGTATTAACTAGAGTTGGACATGATTAGAAATACGAAAATTAATTTCTAAAATCATTAAAAAGTATTTAAAATTGATTTTTATGTAATAAAATAAAATACCTCGGATTTCGGATTTCGGATTTTAAATTTTGAGTAGAGAGAGAAATCTAGTGATTTTACGTTTATTTTTTTTCTGTGAACAACTTTTTGACTAAGAGGAATTGAGTAGGATTTTTGGAATAAACAGCTTTTTGATAGAAAATTGGCTTAAGTTGATACTTTGAAAATATAATTTTTCGATTCAACCAACAATTTTCTAAAGCGTAAAGAAACAAGTTAGAATATAGTAGTCCACTCTGCAAACGTGCTAAATGTATTTTGTATTGTATCTAAATGCATTTTATACAATAATCTATAAATTTAATAATAATAATATATATTTCCTCAGTAACTAAATCAAAAATGTTCCTCGTAACTATGTAATAAAATTATTATAAAACGAATAATAACTATCTCTCTAGTAAACAAATCAACAATCGAAACTATGTACTATAGTAACTATGGACAGCAAACGAACGAACGGGCATAACTCGGATATTATAAGGTGTCTAAACTTATTTTTAGAAACCTAAAATTATCTTTTATAACGGAATATTTTATGAATGTAGTGAAAATAACAAAATAGCAAATGAAGTTTTCATGGTTAACCATTTTTTTATTTTTAAAATATATACCTACCTATGGATTGAGTTTTTAAGCATACGATCCCCATTGTGTCCATCCGTCTGTCCGTATAGTTACTAGTACATAGTTTCAAATGTTGATTTACTAGGGAGATATATTATATACCATTCGTTTTGTTTCATATTTTTAGTTTATTGTTTGAAATACGTTAATAAACCTGAAATTCGGCACACTCGCAAGATGGGCTTTCCTAATTTGTTTTTTAATTAAACATAATTATGCAGAATTGTCTTTTCAACGCAATAATTTATCATTGCTTTCATAATTTAAATAATAATGAACCAAGTTCCGCCATTTGTATCTGGACAACTTATTTTGTTATTTTTATTTTAATATTCAGACGGTTGTTTGGATCCGATGTGTATTTATAGATTACTGCAGTAATAATAATACGAAGATGACTGTGAGTTTGTAAAATATAATGAGAGATGGCCGAGTCTTATACACGGCAGACCGGGAAAGGACGTGACGAAACGACCGCAATGACAGGTCTAATGACGGGCAAGGAGAGGGATATCAAAATACAAACAGGCCCAAGTTTTTCCACTTAGAAGATTATTATAATGTACACTTAACTTATTGACGGGATAATTTGACGTACGTGACGTATTTTCGATCATGATATATCGATATATATATATATATATACGCGATGGGACATAGATTAAATAATATTAATTATCAAATATTGCAAATATTTTCATTAAAGTCACTGCATATTACAGGCAGTCTTTTAAAAAATATAGTTTTTAAAAAGGTATTAAAATACTGTAAAATACTTACAAGTACTTTTGCATAAAAAATAAATTATTATTATTTTACAATTGTGTAAAATAATTGGAAATTTCAAAATAAATATACAAAGTTTTTTTTTTTAGATTTAAATTCAAATTAATCTATATAATAATAATATAATATAAATTTTGCATTTGATATATATATAAGGGATACTGCTCAACAATGAAACATTGTACATAATATGAGACAATTTTTAAAAAAATTACACCAGATGATCATATAATTTTTTCTTCCATCCAATTATTTTGTCGTTTCTTTTAAACGAAGTTTCGACGGTTTATCTTTATTATTTCCATCGAAATACACGTTTCTATATGGTTTTTGATATCTAAAGTTATTTAAAAGTATAAAATGAAAAATATCTAGTAATAAAATATATATATATATATATATTTAAATATACAAATCTTAAAATATTATGTTTAGCTAATATTTAGCTAATTTACATATTTATATTTTAAGTTTTAAGTTACATATAATCATTATCTAAATTACATATTTTTGTACCATTTTAAGATGGTATACAATGAGACATAGTAATATAAAAACAAATAAAACAAAATAGTTAGCTTATGTTTATTAATAATGTACATTGTGGTCACCAGGGAAAGGTCCATTTTTTTATATGAAATTAATGTATTAGTATGTACCATGCATTGTCTCATTTTGGGGCTCAATGAGTAAGTACACAATGAAATTTCTTTTAAATTTTTTTAAACTTCAATATTTAAAAAAATATTAATTAATTGTATTATATTTTTTTATATAAAATAATACAAACATTTCAGAAATTAAGTTAAACTAAATCTTAAATTAATAATAAAATCCTTTTTTTTTATACTATTTTAATGTATTTTTTTAATAATACCATGATTTTATTAAATATACATTTTCGAAATAATAAATAAAAAAATTCATGAATTCACTACTACTTGGCCTTCCTCCGAGTTGAACATAATAGTGGAACTACAAATAAGCTATTTCTCAAGATGCAAAATGTATAAGAATGTGACAATATTTTCAAAAGAGAAATTACAAAATGGAAAGCACAATTAAATAATTTGAATAATTTGACAAGGAATGGTGACAAGCAAAATTGACCATTGGGTACCTATATTAGAGGTGGTACGTCAGGAGAGACATTGAGACGTGATATCCCAACATTGAATATGATGGAAAAAAATTTGATCTGGACTAATTTTTATTATTTTATTCACATACCACTTATTGAGATATTTTATATACTCATATCTACATTCACGAAATCCGTTTTCAATTCTTCGTTATCACATTTACTCACAACAATAATAGATAATATTAAAACAAAGACGATTTCATTTTCGTAGCTATGCACATAATTATAATGGTTAATTGGCAAATCGTATTATATTCATAGTAATTACACGTCACTCAAGATCGTGTGTATATATTGATTTTATTTATATTTTTCTATACACAAAAAATCGAACACGATTTCTATTTAACTATGCGGATCAATGCACACATATAACCTAACCTATAACACTATTATTATATTTACTATATATTATTATTATTATTTTTTTGTTTAATAAAAAATGACTCGAAAAGGAAACACCGTAACACAACCCGGCAGTGATAAATAATATTATATTATATATTTCGCATCGTCGTTCGACGACGACGGTGAAATAAAAATATTATATTATATATACGTTTGCCCCACACCGGAACAAAACGAAATTAATGAGTTTTTAAAACTGGTTCTGTTTTTCGGTGCATCTGTGTCATTTGAGGTGCGTTTCGGTTTTATTTTTCAAATTTACAAAACAGGTGTTATATACGTAATTTAATAAGTTGAACCAATTGTATTCCATTTCGTGGGGTAGGGGGACCTCTTATATAATTTACGAGAAGAGAATTATTATAAGGGTCTCCGAGCGACGTAAAGCGTGCCCAACGCCCGATTATAATACCGTCATTTCCTTCGCATTTACTGCAAATTTTCTATGTATAAGAACAGAAAAAAAGTAATCAAATTATTGGAGAAGGGGGGGAGGTTAAAAATTGAAATTAAAAACATTTGGCACACTAATTTACCGCGTCAGTCGGAGAATAAACACGTCAGCGAAGCAGTGAACCACTACACAACTTCTTTGGGGGCGTAAAATTATTATTATTTTTATCAGTACTATGCGAATATTATTATAAAATCAGTATATATATACTTACTTTAGTCGATAGACGTAACGAATCTTGAGAAAATGTCAAGACGATATGTATAAATGTGGCATATAATACTTATGCGAATATCCGATTATTATAAGGCTCTGATGGTATATTATGGAAGCCAAAATTAACAAAATTTACACTAAAAATAACGGACAATATAAAAAAAAATTTTAATTTAAAATATTCTTACGGATTTATTGTAAAACAATGAATAACTTTGATATGTATTGTTATATATAAGGTAAAATAATAATAACTATAAGACATAGTTTAATATTTTGCGGGCTTAATATGAAAAGGTTTTAAATCCCAAATTGTTTTATTCAAAATCCTCCTTTTTATGTACATAAATTGCATTAAAAAATTATTTAATTCCAGTTCGGTTCCAGTCCCTGATTTAAATATTAACAATTATTTATATTTAAATTGTGATGCATTTTCAAAATATTATTATCAAAAGTAAAAATTGTTTTCCATTGTTATGAATGTGGTAATCGGAGTTTAAAATATATGCCGCGGCCGGTAAGATGGTGACAAAGTCAAAAACTACTACTAAAGAATTACAAAAATATTATAATAATAAATATACCCATACCGCTGATATCACAAAAAATAACTCATTATCTAATTATAAATAGTTTATATTATCAATATATAGCTGCAGGATTTTATTGTTATCATTTAATTTTACCAGATGTTTAAATTGATTGTATGAAGTTTATCATAGAGTATAATATTGCACATACAATTTTTGTTTTTTTACAAATGAAAAAAAATGTATAATATCTAAAATATAAGGGACATGACCCCCTGCACCTCCCATGAGAGCCATTGTCCACTATAATAATATAACCCATTCTTAGTATTTAAATTGTGATAAATAGGTATACATTTTTATTAGAATATATATTTTGTGAAACAAGTAAAATAATAATATTATCAACCATTTTGACAAAACTATTATATATAGGTACTCTATAACTATATGTCTTATTAATTAATTCAGTCTATCTTGAAGTTAAGGGTAAATTTTAGATTATTAAACTGGCCTTGCATTATATGTATACAGTTTCTTATATTCTACGCTTCACTGAGAAAACTATTCACATGGAATTGATATTATATAATTCATTTACAAAATTCTCCAAAAACAATTTATTTTTTACAATAAAAACAAGCTATTCCATTATATAATATAATATCATCAATTATAACAATAAATAGATGTACATTATGTACACATTTTAAAAACAATAATATAGCTGACTAAACATAACATAACATAAAAATTTTTAAATTATAAAATGAAATTTATGGAAATTAAACACTAGAATACGGAAATTAATACCATCTAAAAGTTCAATAAGGCAATTTAATAAATGAATAAGGCTGTTAACGAATTTCCTCAGAAAATGTAGATTAACCTGAGTTCTTCTATCAGTTAATGAAATAATATCTATGAGTAAATAATGAAGTACATGCGAGTAATTATGTGGAGGACAATAAACGTTAATGCAGCAAATTTTAAAAACTTACGCTGCATACGCTCAATTTGGCATATATCATTTGCCGTGTGAAGGATCGATCGATCTTGATGGAACCGAAAAACTTAAATTCAGAATCTAACCGTTTAATGAACCCAGGAATTTTCAAGGTCTTGAAAGTAAGCCTTTGAATGTGAGGATGAAAAGTCAATGAATGATCAAAAGTAAGTACAATAAACCAACAACTGAACCCGAAAAAAAACAAGTTGATACTATTTATAGAGTAATTAAGTGCAATATTGGAACACGACTTGAGAAAATAACAGAATGACATTTAGAGATATTTAGCAATAACCCCCGAATCGGATGACTAAAGCGTCAATGATATCCTTCTTGGGGATAAAAAGAATCAGCAACAGAATCAATTTTTAAAGAAATTTAATATCATTATCAAACAGAAAGTGAACATAGCTTAGTACTATATATAACAGTAGGTAAGTGTATATTCTATATTTGAACTCAAAAACGAGAAGGAAAATAAAATAAATAATTACTAACGTTTTAAAAATAATTATAGTGCGAAATACTATATTTGGGAGAAACGTTAAGACTTGAAGACAATAAGAACTCCCTAACATACCCTGGCACACGTGCCAATACAATAAACGAAATATAAACTTCAAATACCTACCGATTTTATCGTTTATCCTTGGATATTTAATATAAATCGATCGAATAGCAATTACTATAAATATACTGCAGGGTGTTTTAAAATATTTTTATTGTCGGGAACGGATTACTGTTTGGAAAACACGTAAACTAATATAACCATTTGAAAAATACATAAACGATCTAAAGATCATTCAAGACCCTCCAATAGTATAAGTGATGTCAGGACGAATATATCCTTTTTGCACCTGCGTTAATTTACCCGACAGGTAGAAATTACCTGTACTTACTTGAAAATACGATTCATAAAAGAGATGGCGGGGATGTGATATTGGTGGGCGAACCGCAAATATTAAAATTAAAATACCTATCTTATTGAACTCCAGCTGGAACCTCGCCTTTTTCCTTTATATAAATTAAATTCGAATTCAAATTGAAAATGTATATAATTAATATATAGATACATATTACTTACAGCTATAGTACGAGTATACAGCATAAAGCATATAATAATAATATTAATCCTGCACTATATTATTTTATTTAATATACTATTTTCAATAAATATTACAATGATAGTCAATATGAAATATATTTAGTATATATATATATAGTTATTACTTATTATAATTTCTATATAAATGTATTTTAAACACTATGAAATATTTTAATTTAAAAATACTAATTTATTAACATGCATGTTTTGAAACGACTAGTGCTGTTTTTAAAACATATATATATACTCGGAAAATAAAGAAGTGACAGGATATATCCTATAGCTACTTAAATACTTTGTTATTACTATTTATGGTGGTATAAAATTTGGAAAAATGATTTCGTAAAGCTCCACCATTATTTTTCCTAGTTGACTAAACAACATGAAATTTTATGGCTCGGTCTGGTTTGAAATTCGAACATCTTTAACTCCCGCAGTGACGTATTAATGGGGGGTCAAAGGATACTATAATAACTCCCCCAACCAAAACATATATAGATTATAAAGACTTAAATACCTACAGTACATTTTTGCAGATGGAATTTTTAAACAATAACTAAAGACAGAATGTTGATGATTTAAAAAAGTAACAATATTGTCTTGAAAACTAATAACATAAAATAATTTTAGATTCTGAGTGGAATAAAATATTTCTTCGTTTTATGATGATGTTGATTGTTTTATATTTTTCTGTGAGCAATTTTTAATTTTTATCAACTTCAGAATATCATGGAAAAATAATGGAAATAATAAATGAAAAATAAATTATAAAAACAAAATGATCATACCCTGTACGTTTTGTGAGTTGTTGAAAATCTATTTTTTGATGGTTGATATAACTATAAATCTTGAAAAAAAAATAATATATTGAAAAATATTTTGGTTTGGATTTTGTATTTCTAACGTTTGTAAATTGATAAAAAAATGTTTGCTAATGCAAGATTTTCATTGAAAATTTATAGGTAGGTACCTACTCTTAATATAATAAATATTATATTACTCTTTATAAACTACGTTGTATACGTAATATTTCTGTAAAAGACTATATGTATGTAACCTGTTCATCAGGTACCTATACTTACACATAAATGTTAAACTTAAAATATTTTTAATTTGCCAATAAATATCTTTAAAAATAAAATTCACCATCTATAGTCCAATTTTTTTATATAACCGTTAGAAAATTATGAAAAATGTATAAATAAAAAATACGAACATAATGTTGAACAAAAATATTGTCACCGTTTTCATTCATGCAAAATGATAAGAATTTTTCCAGGTCATGCAAAATATTTTACGAAAGCGTTCTAAAAATATGAAGTTCGAGTGCTTTTCAAACTGAAAATTGTCGACAAATTTCAAATTCAAATGAAATATTCTGAAAAAGTATTATTTACCAAAATAATGGTGTGAATAGACCACGTTTCATTGATTATTCTCGATAGTCGACCGAAAAATCCAACTTTTATATGATAAGTGTATTTAATCGAATTTTATTTTCCCGCGTGCATATTAATATGCAATAAACAATATATTTCTTCCCCATGTATAGGACCCTTTAGCGATATTATAATTTCCTATTGGCACACATAATACGCGTGTATTATATTATCATATATAATATATTATATATCGAAAACACAATCTAAAACCGTTGTTAATTTAACGTTTTGTTTGCACACGACCTTATTCGATATAAATATATTTATGCGTATATTCAATTTTACGACTTCGATACGACTATTATTCACTATCGGATTACAAATACTAAGCCCACCGTACTCAAAGGCGTCCGCAAAGGGAGAAAAGCAGAAACCCTCCATTCATTTTTTATTATTAAAATATCGAATTATCTAGTATAGGTACAATGTGCATACACATATTATATAGATACACTTCAATATTTTTAATTAAGTTTTAAAAAGACTCGGGTAGTTAGATATATATATATTATATAATATTTATGCTATGTGATACATGGGGATATATATAGGTGCATATTACAGAGACGGGGTGGATTTTATTAGATGTATTTTTCACCATTGTAAACTCAGCATATTTAAGTATTTAAAAATTTAAGCACAAAAACAAATGATTTTTCAAGGATGTCATTACATATATTATAAGGTATATCGTTAAATATATGATTAATATAACTAATAATTTTGCAGGGCAAAAGCTTCCTATGATTAATCTTATTTATAACAAACCATGTTGAATAGGTACCTCTAAAAACTGATAAAAAACACTAATGCTGAGTTGCATGAACATTTACAGAACCGATAGCTCGTTATCAGTTCTGCAAAATTAAAAATCGTTCTGTAAATTAGATAAATTTTATCAAACGCAACGTTATCGAATCGATGAGTTGAAGATCCGACAAATAATACAAATATAAGAATAAAATGTGTACGAAACTTACTACCACGAATTAAGATATACAGGATGCCGAACGGTACCTTATCGAGTGAAGACGGAATGTTTTTTTTTTCGCCAATTTGACTTATAGCGCTACTTTGTTGCGGTGATGGATTGTGAACTAATACGGTGTGACAATTTGTTCAGAATCCGGGACAATTTGTCAGTCGAACATAATATTTTATTATTTATTTACATCTATGGTGATAACCATGACAAAATGGTGATAACCGAATAAACTCGAGTTGATGATAACTGATAGTTTTATTTACCGCATTAGTTCGAAATTCACCGCTGTCATCATTTAGCGCTGCAAGTGAAATTGGGTAAAAAGAACATTTCAGACCGGGTAAAACAACGATAATAATCGATCGCCGTTCGGCATCCTGTAAATCTTAATTCGTGCCTACAACCGAGTAAAGATATAAGTAAGATATTATAACCTTAATACTTTATTATTACATAGATACTATTTACAAGTTTCGTGAAACGTTTCATTTTGTTCTATAACTATTGCATTATACAGAACCGATACGTTATCGTGCCAACAGTTTACAGAACCGTTTTCAAAAAACCGGGCATAAGAATAATAGTCAAGAAATCAAAATACAAATTGCACTATTGATTTGATTATATTTATATTATATATATATTACATTATTATCACCTATATAGGTACATTTATACCTAATATAATATAATCAATAGTAATCGATTAGGTTAGGTTAGGTATATAATATATAATAATATTACGATATATATATATTAATTATATATTATATTAGACATACAATACATATATAATGTCCTTATATATTTTCCAATTACCGTACAGTATTAAAAAAAAAAAATCAATTTTACCTAACTTAATTATTGTTGTGTAAGTTAAATTTTACATTTCAATTACAACACGGAGTAGAAACGTTGAATTTTTCCACAATTCGTTAAAATGCGTATTTCATTAGGAGATATTCATATAATCTTATCAATTAATTGAAATGCGTATTTCTATCGATTCTCAGTTCTAGATATTTTTGATAGATCTACCGAAAATCTACCTAAAATCTACCGACCGGATTCGGAGTATAAACCCACCGTTTATTTTTAAAATACGAGCAGCATAATTCGATTACACACTTCCCGGGCAGAGGTATACTACATTTCAGTGGTTGATGATTCTTTTTGGATTTTTTTTTCGACCTACGAGTTCTGTTAAAGTTTTCGCTCATAAATGAATTTTGCGGTCGCAAATAATATAATAATTAAAAATACGAAAAATTTAATAACGTACCTACGATTTAATATTATCATCACGGCGGTGATGAAAACTACATTAAAGGAACACTAATTGATTTATACACGGCCGTTTTAATTACTTTCCAGCGCCTTTACGGTTTTCCATCTCAGTATGGTGCACCTTAATAAAAGCGATAAATATCACTTAGCCAAGGCGTAGTGTAGCTTCCAAATTTTGTCTTTTCACATTTCAAAATGTGCGGTGTATGTATACAACAAAGACTTTTCAGATAAATTGCTCGCGAGATTTTTAATCGCGATTTCGCATAAATATTAAGCGGTCTTAATGTGTGTGAATATATATATATATATATAATGTAAGTATATTATACAAAACATAATTAAGTACTTTATTAAACGGGATCGTCTTGCATACAGTGTTCGGTGTTATGTAAATAAAACGAAAACTTTTTATTGTTAAAAATATTTGTACGTTAAAAATATAATATTATTATCATAAATTGTAACGGTTGAATATATTAATAACCGCATCCTATACACGCGTATAATCAGAGCAAGGGTATGGCGTAACTGGCCCAGGCCAAAGGCGCAACAGAAAAAGGGCGCAAAAATAAATGAAATCAATGTTTTTTTTTTTTTTGCTTATTTACATTTTTAAAGAAGTATTTTGTCAGAAGGGCACACAATTGTTACATTTTCAAGAGCGCCACTGAACCTTGCTACAGTTCTGCGTATAATATGTATTGTTGATTTATACGGTGAAATATTAAATACTGGTAATCGAATTGATTTCCGGGCGAATTTTTGTGCGAATCACTTGCTAATTACCTGCTAATGAAGTTAAAATTATTTTACAATAATGTACCTACGCATATTTTACGATAAAGGAAGCCAATAACTAACTACCTACAACATTATATAAATCGTAGACAATACTTATAACACATACATTGGCCATTATGACTTTTAATCGCCGGAAATTATTTAATTCGTTATTCAGTTTTATAAATCAGACTTAAAAACAATTTTCTATTTTCACATCAACCTTTCTTTTGTATATTTTTATACTCAAAATTTCAGCGTCTATCTTTCATTTTCATAAACAGGTCTTCCAAGTTGTTTTATTTCAATTTTCTGTTAATATGATACTAAATTTTTATCTACTATAATTATGTATTTAATAATATATAATATACTCCAATAATAAAATAGGTAATAAATTAACGAAATTTTAAAGAAATATAGAAATGTGCACCCGTCTCGAACACACATTAAATACATGTTAACTTGTTCCGTATTATTCCGCAGTCCATATGCATGTCGGGCGATTATTCGTATCGCTCCGGTGACCGCATTATTACCGAATTCCCGCTCCTATATTTTTGTGTTTTGATCGTATAGTTATGACGGGCGATTGTCAACGTCGCCCTAGCGCCGAACGCTGTTCGATACTCGATAACCACGCAGATGTATAATAGGTACCTATTTCAACCGTGCTATTACCTACCTACCTATACTTATATTTTTATGCTCCGATTACCTCATAGTGTTTTCATAACAATGGAAAACAATTTTCACTTTCGATAATATTTTGAAAATGCATTACAATGTAAATATAAATAATTGTTAATATTTAAATTAATATCTATCTTGTTAATAAGTAATTTGTTACAATTTTAAAGGGGATGATCGCCCCGTCGCACCTACACACGAGCTGCCACTGGCGAATAATTAAGTTAATTCGCCCAAAAGCATTCAGTTAAAAGTTAATGGGTAGTTAACAATAACAATACATTTACATAATCGATTAAAGTTTATGTAACTATAAATTGATAATTTAATATTAATAAAAATAAATATACATTATACAAAATAATATACATAAGTAAAATTAATATAATAAATAATATGTGGCGAGAGTATTTAAACATAAATTATAAGTAACGACTAGTTTTGACTTTTGAATTGATTGATTTTAAATATAATTTAATATTAACGTTTGTTTTTTTCCATTAAAACAACGAAGATGTTTTACACCTGATGAATGAATCACAACCTATATTATTTGCAATATATTTTTAAAAAGCAATTTCATTATTATACATTTTTATCCCATAAACCCAGATATATGACAAAATTTGCAACCCGAAATTGCATATGATAAATCCCGGAGTAAATCCTGTTGTGTAGTAGACGACTTGATACCCGTTTCACGTCGTTAGCAAAATACCTATTGTCAATTTTGAAAAGCAGAGTATTTCCTAGAAAATGATGTAGTATTTTTGTAAATTATTGTTTGATATATTATGTATATAATTTATAATTACCAAAGAAGACCGAAAATTATAATAAATTGGAAAGTTAGAATGCCAGAAACATGAAATATAGGTACACCAAATACCTATATATTTACTATATTAGCACAATACAGTGGTCGAAATGGAAAAATCGAAGAAAGGGTGCTTTCAAACTTTTACAAAATGAGCGTCCCCCCCCCAAACTATATTGCTCGTATACTTAAGAATATAATTAGTGGGGGAGCTGTCAAAATATTTCTAAATAGTAAAGGAGCTCCACCCCCCCCCCCACAATTTTAATATATGTAAATTATGTTGTAAAAATAAAATGTACTAAATACATTAGTATATTACCGACAGTAATAGGTACTCGTGTTATGTACACACCGAAGCTTCGATCAGAATCTTTTTATCAAAATAACTGATTTACCATTATATTATTTCCCCTTGTATATAGGAATAAGCTAGTTTTCATTTCAAAACATCTTATCGTTTAAAGTATTAAAATGTTTTTTAAATATTATCAATATAGAGCTTGGAAATATTATTATAACTGTAGGTATGTAACAAATTTTAAGAACAAACCTTATAGTTCGTATTCGTTGTATACCTAATTCAATTAGATGACTATAATAATAATAATAATAATAATAATAGGTGAAATACGTTGGAAATCAAATTATGGCGTGAAGTCCACAGTTATTCATCACAAAATCAGTGCGTATAAATACGTATAGCGGATATAATACAATAAAGCGTTCGTAAGAAAGTCCAAAAGGAATTTACACGGATAATTAAACAGTATTTTCTTCCACTTATCGCGTTATATATATATACAATATTGTTATCATTATTATCATAATAATATATATAAAAAAAATTTCGGCAAAATATTTATTTCACTTCTTCTCTCTTCTTCTTCTTCTTCTTCTTTTTCATTTTCGATCGTTTCAATTGCTTACGGTGGTCACTATTGTATTCGATAAACGAACTGCCGTTTCAGAGTGACGAAGGATATATTATAGAGTTCTCGGCAAATCGAACGGTCGTCGCCCTAGTTATATCCTATTCTTTGTCTAATTGGTGTATCAAAATATCGGTTTTCAAGGTGCCACGCGCTTTTATTCGTCCGATGGGGTCGATTACAACGAGAGTGTACCTATATGCGTCTTCTACGAGGTGGTCGGGTAAACCCCATTGTATATATGTCGTATTTCATAAGTATATAATAATAATATAAAAAAAAAAAAAAAACATCCGAGAGAAACGTCGTGTTCGATCCATCATAATCCTGTTTAGAACGATGAGTAAAACGTATAATGTATATTTTATAAACTCGAAATGCCCGATGTCGGTATATATATATATATATATATTGGTATACTATCTGCAACATATGTGTATGTATTGTACATTGTAATGAAAAAAAAAAAAAGAATTTTGTTATTAAGACTCGGAAATGTATTTTTTTTTTATTATTACCTTAGAGTCAGTTCCTAAACTATACATTACAACGCCCAAATAAGGCATGGAGCTAATAATATTGTTAACACTTTTACTTTTTAAGACCATGTCAACTAAAATGTCCTATGCTTACCTAATCTTATCCATAATCTCAATTTGATATTGCGCTGGTACAGAAGAACAGTCTTTAAATCTACATTTTTATACGCTGTTAGAATTTTATTTTTAAGGCGTGCGATTTATACTAAAAATGAAATCTTATTAGGTCTATTAAAAAAAAGAAATAATGCAGAGAATGAAAAATTAAAACACCTTCTTGAACTATTTATAATTATTCTAAACCAATAATATCGGTATAGTATTCTTTTATTTATTTTTGATAATTTTAATGACGGTCTGACATAAATTTCAAACGTCCCGATACGATATTGACCGAGGAAACCTGGGAAAATTGTTATTAATGAACCTCGAAGAAACGCGAATTTTGATTTTCACCGGTCGATTTTTTTTTTTTTTTTCTTAACCTCGATATTCATAATATGTACGCCTTGTATGGCAATATTCAAAATATCAAAATTAAATTTTATATTGATTAAAATCAAATCGATTCGTAATTTATTATTTCTTTATTAATTTATTATATAGGTATATAATATGCTGGTATGTATTATTATAGATACGCTGTTTATTAATGTGACACGTTATTTTATATATATGAGAGTTGATTAAGCCTTTTAAAAAAAAAAACAGTACGGTACATATGCATCGTCAATACACAGAGAATCCGAAAATACATCATTGTATATTTGAATAAAAGAAAATTTCTTTGATGCCAGTAATTAAAAAAATTATTAGAAAGTAACCATGGGTGTCACGCTGTTTTGGTTTTCAGCCTTTCGCCGCATTAATAATCGAATTCCAAAGCCCATTGTCCTTTGACGTGTCTTATGGTTGTGCAATTTCATTATTCAAAGAAGCCCAACACACACGTATACATATTATATTTATAACAAAATATATGTGTACATGTGCGTGTGTACGTGATTTCCATTGTGTTAACGATAAATACTAATAGCGTTATATATATATATATATTATAGATAATGAGGATAGAGACTTATATATTGTCGATGACGAACGGGCACTGCAGCGGTGCAGGACTTCGAGATACGTGAGGAAGAGGGTGCTTTTGGTCCTTGTGCAGTCCGTGTTTCGCGATCGGAGCCCCAACCGATTTGATATTCGCATAATGATTATTATTGGGGTTAGGCTGTTGCAATCTGGACAATGAATGAAATTTTACATATTTTTTTAATTCAAAATATATATATATATATACATAAATCCGTTTCACATTCGCACATATACGGAAAATTTAAAATATCCTATTTTTATTTTGCACATTTTAATATTTTGAAATTTCTAGATCATATAATATCGGTTATATTTGCACATTTTTCAAATGTAAGAATTCATTTTAAGTTTTGATTACAAGCATAATATACCTATATTTAAAAATTGGATTTTTTTTTTGTTTCAGTTTTTTTTTTCAACGAAAAAGTCGATTTTTTTTATCCCTTATATATCTTATACGCCCACACCGAAGTACATGATTTGACTTATGTTTTTAATGAAAAGAAATTGACAAATTCACAAAAATTTCTATTGAACAATATGTTAATTTTTCTAGATAAACTCATTCCGTTCATAATTATAGTAGGTATGATGCTTTGACGTTTTACGAATTTTATCAATTTTAACTAAAAAAAAAAAATAACTGTTTTAATTATTTTATTGAAACCAATGTTATTATGTATTTGTTTACAGTTTAAACAGGCAAAAAATTTTAACGCATTTTAAAATAAATTATAACTCTAATTAAAATAAACGTAAATCAAATTGATGAAATTAGATTCTGAGCGAAAAAATCGATACCTATGCAAATTATTAATCGCACGTTATTATTATGCATAAACATCGCATTATTAATACGAATACAATGTAAACAATGTTTCACGAAATAATCAACAATATATTTTCGGATATTTTCGTTCTTATGTAGAAACGGCATAATTTGCAGCAAACTACTCTACAAATATATAAACGACTTAACAAACTTTGGGACACAAACTCTGCATGTGCCTTTTCGATTCGGTTATTTATTGCGGTTTTTCTGTCAAATATAATATATTATTATGTATATATTATATACCTACCTACTCACATATTCAGACGTTTTTGTATACTGTATACACAACAACAATACGTGTATATTTTCGCATAATAATGTACACGATGATTTACAGGTGTTTCCACAATAATGCGCATCGTTCGCGTCGATCATCTGACCGTATATAAAGTATATCTTCATGGGTAATAATATATTATC
Source organism: Pemphigus obesinymphae (assembly GCA_025469235.1). NCBI lineage: Eukaryota > Metazoa > Arthropoda > Insecta > Hemiptera > Aphididae > Pemphigus > Pemphigus obesinymphae. Next base: position 87,601 of record JAIPRL010000852.1, read on the forward strand.
ATCATCAGTAAGTATATTATTATAATAGGTACCTACTAATGTACTATGTTATCGCGTATAGACGCATATTTGCTTATCACTTCACTGGACCAAATAAGTATATCTGTGATTTCAATATAAATATAGATTAATTTAATAGTATAGTTTTTAATATACGTCCAATAAAATGTTTGTTAATTTAACGGTAAAATAACAAAACGTATTATTGATTTAACAATATCTTTTATCAGTGTCTTGGGTAAAATTGTTCAATTGAATACAAATTTATTTGAATTAACAAATATTTTGTTAATTAAATTATAAATATTTTGTGTTCACTTCTTTCTTTCTTCTTCGTAGAACAAACGCCCATTTGTTAATCAAAATAGTCAATTTAAATAGAATATTTTTTCAATTTAATAACATATTTTATAATAATATAATAATAAAATCTGTATTAATTTTACAAATTATTTTTATTTAAATATAACTTATACATTTTGGGAAATTTACAAAATGAATTTGTTATTGTAAACACATTTTTTATTAATTTAACAATATATACATTAAAATAATAAAAATTTTATTATTTCAACAAATATTCGTTTGTTAAAATTTGATTATTGCATATTGTTAATTATATCGATGATATTTGGTTCAGTGTTATTTATATCATATTTGTATATATTTTACTTGACCGTGAATAATTAAAACGAGCGCTCTATTATTATATGCATAGTTTTTTCAGTTAATTTTCGTTTGTTTTTCTCATTTTTGAATTTATATTCAGACTCGTATAATATAGTATTTAAATGCTTTTATGTAACCTAGCTATTTAGAATACATTCATAAATATTTTTAAAAAATAAACGTTTGCGAAGTATTTGTACATGTATCTGATTATATAATTGTATTTAAATACTTTTCGATGTAAAGAAATTTTTTCGTATAAATATTGTATAAATTAATATTCGAGTTCATGTAGGTAATGACATCGAACTGTTTAATAATTAAATTAATAAAAGTATATAAAAATGACAATTTAAAAAAAAAAATCAAGTACAATTTATTTTAATATTATTTTAGAAATTTAGTACATTTAATAATATCAAATGTTCAAGTAAGTATATTGGATATATTATGACGAATTATTTGGGAAAAATAAAAATATAACAATAATAAATACCTAATAGTTAATTATTATTTTTATTTATTTATTATCTTTTTTCTTTTTTTTTCATTAGATGAATAATAATTATATAATATAAATATCTATCAGTGTTTCCAAAAAATTTGGAGGAAAATGGACAATTGAGAAGCTGTAATAAGCTTTTTTTAGAGGAAGATGGACAGTGGAGGAAAATGGATATGGCCGAAATTATAATATAGATAAACTTTATGGACCTTTATTTTTTACACCGTTATTAAGTTACCAATCACTATTCCCATCTTCTAAACTTTAAATGTTAATTAATTAATAATACTATCTGTCAATGATAATATATTAATATTTAAAAAAAATATATTCTGGCGTTAAATTCTTTAATAAAACTAAAATCCAAAAAAAAAAAAAACATTTTGAGATCAAATAAAAACATATATATATATATATTTTTTTTAAGGAAATCTTTTAGTGAAAATTAAAAATTTAGTAATGTAATAAATAATTTGCTCGAATTAATTTAAAAAAAAAATTATTATTAAACACAAAAAGCCTCTGTAAAAATTAACGTTAAAAAATTGACCTGCGCGGCATAATATTATATATCACATCGGTTATACCTGTCCTCTCCAATAACGTTTAGCAAAATCCAAAGTCATCTATACTCCTTGAAATACGTGACCTATTGTAAGGTAGTTGGTATATACCTATTATTATATTTTATATTGTATCGAGATGAAAAAAAAAAACTATCTAGTTAATTTGAAAACCGTGTAACGTTCTCCAACCGCGATAATCACGACGAGCCACTTAAATCCGATATAGTCTGTATATACCTACGTATACATTATTATAGTAACACAGTGTATTGAGATTTCAATGCCGATTTAAACGAGATGAGAGGCATGTCATCGATTGCAATTTTTTTGTCAGTAAAAATGCACAAAAATAAACCATTCGTCATTTTAATTTCGACGAAAAATGTCTATACTAATATTTTATTGATGAAAATATAATAACAGTATAATATTTAATACTGAGCCGGTTGTGGCAACCAGATTGAAGTTTGAGGATACATTTAATAAGGGTGAATTTACCATATTACCTAATAATTAACTATAGTTGAAAATAAATTGGTAAAAAATTATGACTTGAAGATTTCTATAAAAATGTAACTCAAATCAAAAAATAGTCGTCCAGAAACAAATGGGGAGAATTAAACCATCGTCCCTTCGGTCTTCGCACGGGATAGTGTATTATTATTATTTGAAATTTGAAAACAAATATAAATCATTGTTTATGAAAGACGATTCTGAATGAAATTTCGTATAATATCATTTAAAAAAATAATAGATACCTAATTATAACAACTATATAATATGTAATTGTTCATATATTACTAAAATATTTCCGTTATAAAAGGTAGTTTTCCTTTAGGATTAAGAAAACTAATTAGAAATTCGAAAAATGGCCAGATTAAACTACAACTAATATATTCTATGTTCTATGAAAATAGCTATTTACTCCAAAACTCCTGTTTAACTCCTACTAAAAAAATGTAGATATACAGACTTAAAAATAAAGACATCAAACTATACCGCTCAGAATCTAAAATTCTGAAATATAAACTAATATAACGATTTTCAATTACATATATTATGAAAAGTTGACATTTATTCAATTATAAATGTCTAATTTAGACTATTGATTTAATATTTGACCTTATTGATTTTAAATTAACGAAATATATAGGTATATATCTACTCGGAAAAATATACATTTCAAAATAATGTATTATGAATACCAACGTTATTTTTATATTTTATAAGTGTCTTATATAAGTTATGTTATGTGTTTCGAAATGACAAAAATTTGAATAATATATATACCTATAATATACTAATAACTAATATATATTTATATATATATTTTTTTTTTTTTTATGTTAATTAGTAGTTGTTCTTTCCATAAATGATATTGAAAACGGTTAACTATATAATATATTTTTTGTTTTAGTAAAATTGTGAAACCTGTATACAATATTATATAGAATTTTATTACCATTGAACCAATCAAACATCAATCATAGCTCAACTAATATAACTATAAAAAATTATAAATATATATTGTAAAAAATAACATTATATATATATAGGTATAGGTATATACATATATATTGTGAAAAACTTGATATAAATTATAATTTAAAAATGGAAATTTTTTCGATATTATATTATACTATTATATATACCTATGATTTATATATTATTATAAATATGTTTTTTGGATGTAAAAATTATTACATAAGTTGGAGCTGAATTAATTTGAGATAAATGTATTTTTTTTCAAAATTATATTCCTTAATATGTCAATAATTAATATGGTTTACGTTGTTACACGTAACATAATGATACTATCATTCCAATTATAACCATAAATATAAATTTATGGCTAAATATAGCCATATTTTTTTATGGATATTGGATATTCGTTAAATTTATTCCTTGATTTTTCTGAAATATAAAAAAAAAATTATAGAAAATGTCTAAATTGTGTACAAGGAAATACACCTGTCTAATTGTGATAATTTTAACTCGTATTTATAGGTACAAACAGGTGTTAATTGATTTTTCATACTTAGACAAAAGTAATATATTAATTTTAAATGAATACCTACGTTTTTTTTCAAATAATTATAACATTAAATTTTATATTTAATTTTATTGGAATAGACCAAAAATAAAATATTCAAAAACTTCCGATTTTTTATTCACAAGAAATTTATCATTTTATATTTATTTATACATTATTTTAATATTATATTTTCTATCAAATAAAATATTCGTTTACCATCGAAAAAAATTGTTTAGTTCTCCTTGATTTTTGACCTAAGCACCTTTTGTGTTTCAATATTATTTTATGAAAATATGCCTGCAGTACTTACCTATAATATTGTCTCGACTTCAGTGACTATAATAATCATACAAATGACGATCAAATATTATAGGATTTTATAATCGATAAAACCTTCAAAATATAAGTGTTTTCGATTTTATTTCAACACCTATCTATACGTATAATATAATATAATAATAGATAAGTATATGGTTTTTATACGTTTTACTAAATAAAGTTTTGGAATATTAGTTTGTAATTAAAAATGTTTTATAGCGCTTAGGAATTAGATGGTCCCTTAAAAAAATGATGACAATAAAAAACCGCCTCCCCCCCTCCAAAAAAAAAAAAAAAAATTTTTATTACCTTTATACGCGTTAACTATAGTTGAAGAAATGAATATATATTTGTTTTTTTATTCAAAAAGTTATTAAAAAAAAAAAACCTTAAATATTAATAAATCGTATTGGGTACACGAATTTAATGTTAATTTTTTATGTATACCTACATATTATTATTATTATTATTATTGCTAAACAGGGTGATTATCGTTTTTTTTTTTTTTTTTTTTTATGAACTGAGAATACAGTCGGCCAGAATATAATAAAATACCTACACATGTACACATGTGCACGCAATACGACCGTATAATTTAATATTCTTTCAACGATTCAAACAAATATTATTCTTATTAATATTATTATTATTCGCGTGTATACAACATAGTGCATTTTCATACGCGGCTATTATTTAATGGAGCCCGTCATTTTCCTTACTTAATGGCGCTATAATGCATTTATAACTTGGAGTGATTTATTTATAACGATGTGTGTCAATTATTAATTACTTTGCACATACACCGCGTCTATATGCCATTGTGGAATTGTCCAGTCAGGTTTATTTGCATGATTCATGAATATTTAGTATTTAGTATTACATTAACATTGCAAAAATATATCTTATATTGTCTCGAACGGTTGTAAATTTATTTTTTATTTATTATACGATTGGAAAATATAAATTTAACACTACTGTACACGAATACACTGCTCTGCTACTGGTACGAATATATAAATAACAATACGAAATGCACGTGATAATAAAATAATATACCTAATAAAATGAAAAGACCAAGAATTCAATATATTATCACGAGAAACCAATAATAAATACTATAAGTTGGATAAAATCATGTTCCAGTTTTTTTTTAATAAATTCGTATTGTTGTAAATGTATATTAATTGTATACTATTGTGTCAAAAAAAAAATTTCTGGTACCTACTTAATTTATATGGGAAAAGGAGAGGATTTTTATATATATATATATTTTTTTTAATGTAATTATTATTATCTCGTGTTTGCCCCAAAAACACTGGTTTTTTTATGAAAATTATATCATTCATCTAATATTGTGACTTACTTTATACTTTATAGACTACTCAGGATAAAAGGAAAAAAAATAACATGTTAAAAGTGATGGAAAGCACTTATGGATATTTTGAGTTTCCAGAAAGCAATGATAAATCATTTGTTTCAGTAAAATGATTCCGAATTCTGATTTTAAAATTTTAAAACTTTAATTTACCAATTTTATAGCATAAAAATTTCGAAATACATTAATACTACCTACAAATAGCCAAAAATTAGGATAATATAATTTTTAAAATACCATTAGAATTACAGGTATATTATTGTTTATTTATATCACTTTAAAAACAATTTTGAAGGTTAGAAAAAATGCTCTCTTGTAGCCTGTAGGACTATGAATAACTGGGGTCTCAAGCAATTATTGTTTTACGTCAAAAATTCAGACGGGGGAGACGTACGTTTCGTCAGCACCCCCACATTTGAATTTTGCAATTTTTTTTGCACAGATATTTAGTATGTAATTTGTATGAATTTGTACGCCTATTTACAAAATTTGTATGGCATTCGTTTTGAGCTAAACACACAAAAATTTTAGGCGGTGCTGGAGAAACGTTTCTAGAGCACCCCACCCCCCCCCCAAACCATAAGGGGGAGCGATTTAATGTAAATTGCTATTTTACATTAAAGAACCGTAACACCAAAACACCAACGAAAAAGCGTGACAAAACTGTGGGACTGAAAACTGTTTTGAATTCCACAGTTTGTTTTCTAAAGATCGATCGAGGCGTTTTTTTTACTTAATTTTTCAGCCGTATTATTTATTATTAAAAATCGCAATATTTTAAACATTGATTACATTTTATCTGTAATAATAAAAAAAAATGCCCTAGAAGGCAGGCCAACACATTCAAATCTGCTTACGGATTGTAAATCCAACATTCCAAAATTCTACAATTTTGTCACGCTTATTAGTCTTTTAGGCGGAAATTTCGTGAATACACAACAATAAAAAATTATGGGTACGAGGCTATTTTTAGATTAATTTTAAAATGTACTTAAATATTTCTAAATAGTTGAATTTTTATTTTTCATCAAATTTCTTAAAAATTGCCTATACAGAACCCCTTAAAAATGGCAAGTGTTGCGGTCCCTACATCTCTATCTCTAATTGTTATCCACCTATTATGAGTGTTGCATTTGTTGCATGTTTGCAATGGTTACAATTTTTTATTGGAAAATGTTAAAGGTATGACATAAAAAGTTTCACTTTAAAAATTAATATAGTTATTCATTTTAATGTCAAAAAATGTATATAATAAAATATTTAATTTTATGTATAGGTAGCAGTTACCACAGTATGAAAAACTACGGACTCTTTAGACTCATTAGACAAATACATGAATTTTCTCATCTGGGACCGAACTGTACAACTCTCGTTTGATTAGCACTGTCGTCTATCGAGTATCACATCCGCATCATGATGACTTTAGCGAAACGGGGCCAAGGTCAAAAATCACTATTTTTCGGGAAGCAAAAAAAAAAACAATTTTTTTGTGACCATTGCCACACATTGTTATAGTGCACAATTATACTGTTATAAATTGTCAGACTATTATGCCTTTCCGCACAAAAATTAATTTCAAACTCTGATATGCACGTCAACATTCAACATAATAATATTGTAGAACAACGTACAGCACATAATATGTAATATTACACTAACTACAGTGGTCAGTGGCATCGAACTATATGTGTGTCGTACGATTATACGGTCACTTCGTTTTAAAAATTGAAAATAATGAAAAATGACGTGGACCCTTTCTCGCTAAATCCGTCCATTTATCCGAAGGTGTATAAATAAAACGCGTACGACTCGAGTACGCGTTAAGTGCTGTGGGGCCTTGACGTCTTGTCCAAGAGAGACCGTAAATAATAATATTATTATTATTATTATTATTATTATTATGAATCGTGCGTATTATACGAGGGTGTTAATGGGAAAAGAAAGTAGCGCTCCACCCTCTATAAATGTTCGCGAACATGCGAAAACCATCACAAAGCTGACGGCAGGGGGCACCGACGATCTTTGGGAGATTTCCGAACACGTAATCCCAAACATAATAATAATAAAATAATATATAATATACACGTCAACGTTTTGTATATATGTATTTCGTATAATCGTATATAACACTTATCAGTTATCACGATTTAGAATCGAGTATACAAAAATTCACTCGCAACTTTATAATATGTTTTCTTGTTACCGAATTATTGACGTAGGTACCATACCTAAATAAGTGAGTATTGCGATATATTATACACTTTATACTGCGACTGTTTTAGATTTTTTTTTTTTTTTTTTTTTTATATATAAATGTCAGTGGCGGCTCGTGTGTAGGGGCGACGGGACGATCTCTAAAATTGTAACAAATTACTTATTAACAAGTTAGATATTGATTTGAATATTAACAATTATTTATATTTACATTGTAATGCATTTTCGAAATATAATTATCGAAAGTCAAAATTATTTTCCGTTGTTGTGAAAACACTATGAGGTAATCGGAGTTTAAAAATACACGTAGGTAATAGCACGGTTGAAATAGGTACTTATTATTCATCTGCGAGGTTAGCGAGTAGGTATATATTGAACAGCACTCGGCACGACACGTTGACAATCGCCCGTCTTAACTATACGATCAAAACACAAAAACATATGAGGTGGAATTCGGTGATAATGCGGTCGCCGGAGCGATACGAATAGTCGTCCGACATGCATGTGGACAGCGGAACAATGCGGAATAAGTTAACATGTGCCTATTTACTGTGTGTTCGTGACGCGTACACATTTCTATATTTCTTTATTATTTATTTAATTTATTCTTTTATTATTTATTGGTGTATATATTATATTAGAGTAGATATAAATTCAGTATCATATTAACAGACAATTGAAATAAAACAACTTGGAAAGTCTGTTTAATGAAAGACGAACGCTTAAATTTTGAGTATAAAACGTACAAGTTTTATTATTTTGTAATTTTCGTTTTTTTTGTAAGACGTATTTATATATTATTAATTGTTTTTCTGTATGGTATTAATTTTGGTTTAATAAATACTTTTCAAATTGGTACCTACATAATTATTATTGTATTCTATGCTTTTCAAAAATGAATAATTTTTAATCGCCCTCCCACTTTCAAAGCCCACGAGCCACCACTGATAAATGTCACGTAATTATAACGTGTGTAATATAATATATTATATATATCATAAGTGTGCCAACTGATATGATGATATCACAATACAATATATATTATTGATTCAACTGTTAAGGAACATCGAAGATATAAATTTCAAATAAAAAAATATCCATTAGTAGATATATTTCTCAATTTTATCAACTAGGTAACGAAAATCTTAGAAATACGAAACAATAGATAGCTACCTACCTAGCCGTTTTTAATACATTGATTTTTTTTAAGTTTAAATATTTAAAAATATATATATTAAAGATAGATTTTTCAACAACTCGTAAAATATACACATAAAAAAATATATAATGTTATTTTTGTAATTTTTTTTTATCATCTTTCAACGGAGTTTTTAAATTTATACTTATATATATATATATATATATAAATGATAAATTCGAAAGTTATATTTTCAATAAGAAATAACAATAAATATGATACTGATATCAGATATGGGACCACCTATAATTTACTTTAATAACAAATTATTCTTGAAATATCCTGAAAATTGCCTATATATAACCCCTTAAAACCCGGATATACGATGTATAAAGTTTCACAATATAATCTACTACCTAAAAACTCAATATATAGGTAATATGACGACAGACAAATGTTTCTTTTTGCATTCTACCTATACCTATTGCATTAATGATATATGTTGCATAATTAATATCAACGAAATGATACAAAAGAACAGGTGGTTTTATTTATTTATATTTTCTAGTCTATACAGACAAAAAAAAAAAACAATTTCTACGATAACTATATACCTATAGGGTCGTAGGCCATATTTTATACTACCTATAACTTTAAAATATAAATTAAAATAATAATATCATTTAAATGTCGTGGGTTTGTTATGCGGGTGTTGCACATGTTTTTCGATGTTATAAATAATATTATAAAATATATGAATATTAAATATTGATATATGATGTTGCAATAATGAGTACCGAAATATCAAAATGAGGTTTTAATGCGTAGTATTGTTATAGTTAAGCCATGCTGCATCTAATTTCACTAAGGTTAAAAAAAACGTATATTAATATTGTGTCTAAAAATTATATTTTAAAATATCGAAACTATATGTACAAATTCGACTACTTCCTCGCAATAAAACAGCATTATATCTTAAAGTCAGTATATATATATATATATATATATACAAACTTTTACTGCAGTTTTATCTATGCAATATATAAATTTGTCATACGAAATTACGAAAATTACTGAATATTCTATATTATAGCAGAGATATTGGCATATTTCAAATATTGTATCTCAAAAGTCAAAAGTATTTTTAGCATGAGATATTGTATTATAATGCTATTGGAAAAAACGGTAAAAAAAACCCGGTCCTAATTATGTGATAATACATGAAAATTATAGTAACTTATCTAAAAACAAATATGATTTTTACTTCTGTTCAATACGCCAATATCATAGAATATACGAAATATTTTACCCACTGTGGAAAGAAAAAGTCCGTTTCCTCGGCAATTTGATATTTTACCATTATCTACTATTATAGCAGTATTAGGGTAAAATAATATTGTACCAGTATAATGATTAATAATATACGAAAATTATAATATAATTCATTACGTCATAACGTCAAATGTTTTGAAAACAAAACATAATGTTTAAACACCCAGAAAAAATAATAACACTTAAATCAGAATTTATTTTTAAAAAATCTCTCGAAAAATAATATAATATTGTGGGCATTTGTCATTGAAATGAACGTTATTGTTACCCGTTTTATACGTTTTTATAATCGTCTGTTTCAATAGTTCATTAGTTTTATTACAGTAGATATTTACGTTTTTAGTAATTCCAATATTATGAACTTCTATAAATTTTCGTTCTCAATGAGCTGATTATAAATGCTTGTCCTAGGTCTTATGTGCACGTGATTTTTTCGACGTGGAAAAATATTCAATAAACTTTTACAAACATATGTGTATACGTACTTAAAATAGTTAATTAACATTATGCACTTGATCGGAGACTCAGATTTATGAATGAGAGTTAACACTAATGTACGAACATTTTTATGGCTCATATAAATAAAAAAAAAAAAAAAAAAGAAACGCATATACGGACACCTTCACTGTATAGTGTACGTCATTATACCTATAGGTGTATAAAGGTACAGCCCATTATTATGTATTTTCGCAGAAATAACGTCATAAATTCGAGAGATTTTTCCATAGAAATTTTACATTTTTCCATATTTCAAACGCTAAAACGCCCATAGTGCGTCCATTCATAAACCAACAGACAACCATGTAATAGTGCATTCAACGAAACACATGACCATAAGTCAATAATCGGTTATAAAAAAATACAAAGTAAATGGAAGGAGGGATGGACTATAGTAATGGGTCATATGTGTATAAACGCATCGAAATTTCTCGATATTTTTTGTTTACGACAATATTATGTTTTCCAAAAATTTACATGATGTCCACCAAATTTAGCTTTATACATATACACGTGCAACTGATCCATAAATAATATACGTATTATAATATACAAGTGACGTAAATATATACGAATATTCCTCAACGAAACCTGTGAAAACGATGAAAGTACAGATCTCGGTGGTCTCCGAGTACGTTTTATCTTAAGTATTACACATATAATGTCAATTTAGGGCTATATAACTTAAACGACAAAGATTTAATAAAACATATTATGCCATTCTTACCAAAAATGGTGTGATACAAGTGCCAATAAAAAATTATACGGTTAAGGTGCATTTGTTTTTGGTTGTACCAAAAAAACCGAGCCGGGTCTATCGCTCGCTTCGCTCACTCGAGCAATTTAATTCGAAAACATCCCCTATTTACTGAGAAACGACACGTCGAGTAAGTGACAGGTTAAATTAAATATACGGCTTACGTGTACTTTTTTCGGTTGCACTTATAAACCGAGAAGTGTCTATAGTTTAAGAGTTTTTTTTTTTTTTTAGTTTAAGTTTTTTCACTCGGTTAATTTTAATTCGAATATATGCCCGATTTGCTGTGAAACGCTATGTCGAGTATAAGTACAACAGGTTAAATTGAATATATCCACCTCCAGTATTTTACGATTTAAGTGATTCCACCCACTGCAGATGGGATTTTTCTAAAATCGTGTTTAAAGAAAAAATAATGCATCTTATATGGGAATTAATAGATTAATAACAATAATTCCTGTTAAACACAACGATAAATTATTATCACAATCGAAAAACGGTTCTGTATGTCATAAAATCTCGGTTATTTCCGTGAAAAATGTACAAAACATACGTATTTTATGTGGGTTTTTCTTTGTAGTTTCTTTTGTACGCGTATCTGCAGACTACTATATGTACTTGCAGCTATATAGCTATAATAATATGTGAACGTTATTTACTTAAAAACGTTTGAAAATTAATTTAAAATCCAAAAAACCAAACCTTTTACGTGTACGGCAACGAAAATGTGTTTAATTCTCAAACGTGAATTTATATGGAGAGAAGAAAAAAATCGAATACGATTTCGAATGTATGGTATAGGTATAGGTACCACTTATACCCGTATAATATAAATAAAACGACGACGAATAGCGTATATTATAGTATATGGGCAACTTAATCTCATCGAAATATAGAGAAAAAAAAAAAAACCGATTGTAATCTCGTATATCGGAGGAGATACGCGACGTGCTGGCGCGCACAATAAATACAATATTTTACACCCACGTCGTAGGTACCCTATGTATACCTGTTCGGGTATATACCTATATAATAATATATATATATATATGATTAACTGTATATTATATTATACCTATTATATATACACGTGCATAACAGGATATGAACGATTCGTGTCGCTTTGGTCATTTTTTATCCCTCGGAAAAAGAAAAAAAAAAAACCCCCTCAAATAATACGCCATATACGCTTATACAAGGCGCCCGAACGTTTTTCAATAGTATTTATTATAACATTCGTGTTCTCTATACGTCGTTATTGTATACACACACACAGTTTGTAAAAAAAAAATATTATCAAGTGTACCTGCGACCCATTATAATAATGTCGTGTATAGGAAAAAAACCCCCCCCCCTCCCGTGTACAAAAGAGAATTCTGTAAAGTCGTCCCATTTTAGCGCCAATTTATTATTATATTACCGGTCGTGCGAATACCCGGGAACCCGGAAGAACGCGTAGGTACATCACGGTCATTTTTACATTATATAAAACATCCCTCTCGTCACGCGTATAGTATAAGCAGATATTAATCGCGTGGGTGTCTTTTTTTTTTCTTTTTTATTTTTTTTTTTTTTTTGTCCTGGTGACCGGACGTGCCGGACGATACAATAATTTTTTTTTTTTCTTCTTCTTCATATTATCTACAGTCTCGTTAATGTATTACAAAAACCGTATATTGTCCTTTTTGTATTTATGATATATATGTGGACCCAATACTTATTACGATCGCATACCACCTTAAAAATATACCTATATATGTGTGTGTGTGTGTATAATATAGGTGTATTTTTGTTTTCTCCGAGGTTTTTCGATTACAATATAACGTACGCCTTTATATTATTGTACCGTACAATATATAAACGGTATAATATTCTATAGGTTATAGGTACCTCGAAAAAAGAGAAAACGCGTTTTTCGTGCCATTTTTCAATGTAACATAATAATCGTAGAGCAGGTACGCACGAGGGCCCTTGCGTTCGATTTGGCATACCGTTTGCGACCTGTTGTACGGCGACCATTACACATTGACACGTCCACGTATGATATAGTTTACACGAGTATGGTCCAATTTTATGGGATCACTCGCCGCGTGTCGCAAATTTTATGTATATAACGTGCACATGCGACCTTTTTACACTACCTGTGGCATACACATGAATATATATATACCTTGTCACATGATAACAATAATAATAATAATAATATCGTAACGACCCAAACCGCACATATTATTGTACTCGCGTACGATATTGCATATTATCCATTCGATATACGTACGTATAATGCGTATATAATATAGTATAGGCGCACACAATATATTATACTCGCCCGAACTAGAAATTCTTTTGGCTTTAGGACATTTTTGTCGAGAAATAATCGTTTTCGGAAACAGCTATATACATATATACACAATAACGTACAATGTAATATTGTCTGGAAATCCAGTCTCGGCATATTTCGAGTACACGTATATATGAGTACCTATTATATATATATATACGATATCTATATAGGATACATATAATATAGAAACACGCCCACGCACAATTGGGTATAATTTTCATCACGCGTTATCTTCGGCGAATTCAACTTTTGAACGTGTAATGTTAAAAGATTAGGTATGTATTTGTTTTTTTTTTTCTTCGTAAATTAATTATACGATATTCATATACCATATCTAAATAGCGGACGTTTTTTCGGGGACGGGGACATTTTCACTATTTATGTATAGGAAAACCTCTAAATACAGGACACTCTGAATAACGGACACATTTATGACATTGCTATTAATGATTTTTATCATTTTGGATGCGATTTACTGGGTATCTTCATCTACAAAAAAACATTCAACCCGAAACAGTGAAGAAATGCTTTTTGCGGTCTGGCTGTAGGCACCGTGATAACAAAGTTACAGACGTTAATGATCTACTTACACCAATAGAAGAACTGGGCAATCTTATTGAGGTGATTGACAATACAATTGCGGAAAATACGAACTACATAACACTAGACGATTGCGTAGAGACTTACGACACCGATATCGAAAATCCATCCGACAGTACGAGCATGTCTACACAAAACGAAGAAGGAAGTGATGAAGAAAATGATGGGACCGAAGATCAAGAAATTCCACAAATAAGAAGTCTCTACGAGAGGCATTGCTAGCAGTAAAAGGCATACGTAAATATATTTCTTCTATCGAGGTACAGAATAGTTCATTGTTCTCAAACACAGTCCAATTAGAAAATGCCTAAACATACGAAACAACTACGCCTGCAATTAGTAAACAAACTACAGTAACAGATTTTTTTCAGAAATGTTAGTTTTTATTTTTTTAAGATATATTTAATTAATGTAAAAATGATATAAAATAAAATTATTGAATTTATTTATTTGTTAAAAAAAAATGTTTCCCTCTAAATAGCGGACAAAATTTCGGCGACCGAGATTGTCCGCTATTCAGAGGTTTCACTGTATATATATATATATATTTTAGATTTAGATTTTAAACTATAAAAATATTTGTCGTACACATTACTATAAAAGAGGGGATTAATATAAGCTATTGATTGAAAATTGTCTAGGACCCCTCCCGGATCATCGATAACCATATACTGACACCACCTGTTGGAATAATTTACTATATCATATACATTATACACGTTTAACGTATTATAATATATACAACGGGTATATTTTATACGTAGCTAATTTTGAATTTTATTAAATATTATATACAAATATCATACCCATACTCAAATGTAAATAATATAAATTAACGTTCAGCCTGGGCTCGCGTTTTATACATACAACGTATACCTATATGACATACATTCACGTTAAAAATATTAAATTAAAAATTAACGTCATTGATTTATTCTTCGTTTTCTTTTTCCGAATATATAATAATATATTATGTATACATTTGTAATATAATAATACATTATAATATTTTCGAAATAATTTAAAACCGAAGTCTATCATACATAATAAGTACCTGCAATAGTATCATAATATATAAACCATTTAAAATATATTATTATTTATGAAAATTATGTAAACATTTTGTTTATTTAACCATTTTACTCGCTTATACATATACGTATATACACACATAAAATATAAACATTGGTTTTATATATTATGTTTTTTTTTTTTTTTTTTTTAGTTTTTTCTTTTAACGCACACGAACTCGCATTATGTTAATCCTTTCATTATTTATTATAACTGAAAATATAATATATACCTACTATAGATAATATATATTATAGTATATACCTACTGACAAATACTTTTAAGGCTAGGTCCCCATGCCACCCTTGTAAGATTTTCCACCACTGTGGTTATTCGATTAATATGTCAACGAGATATATGACGAAATTTTACTGTTTTTTATTTTCACTTTTTTTAAATTTCAATCTCAATATACAGTTCGACACTAAAACTCTGGTAATAATTTTCAACTACGATGTTATACCTTGCACATTTATCCGGCGTCTGCAGATGAAAATATAATGAACTTATTGATAATGGGCTCGCTTAAATCGATCGATTATTTATAGGTATATCACAATAAATTTCGATTCCCGCACAGACAGTGAAATCTCAGGATATTTTCAATTTACAAAAACTAATATTATCCTATCTGTTTAGGAAATTTAATTATTTCAAAAATAATGTCTTACTAGACATATATTATATTACATATAGAGCTATGAAAATAATTTTAAACATAGGTATATTTAGAAAAATAGGGATGTTCGCCTTTTGATCTGAATAGAAAAAAAACTTGTTAAAACATTTCCAAAACGTAAAATAACGTTCAAATTTCTAATAATATTTTAGGAACATATTTTCGGTCTGAAGTGTAACGTTTAAAAACATTTTCAATACGTATTATATATTGTTTTAAAATTATACGTATCTCTACCTATATTGAAATGTTTGTATAGCATTGATTTTTCGGAACAAAGACTTCCCTTAAACATATTATTATTTATTAGAAAACATTACTGTTTGGAAATATTTTTAAATCA
Source organism: Pemphigus obesinymphae (assembly GCA_025469235.1). Classification (NCBI taxonomy): domain Eukaryota; kingdom Metazoa; phylum Arthropoda; class Insecta; order Hemiptera; family Aphididae; genus Pemphigus; species Pemphigus obesinymphae. The sequence continues at coordinate 104,045 of JAIPRL010000852.1, forward strand.
TTTTTTTTTTTTTTTTTTTTCTATATGGAAATGATAAATTTCGATTTTTTTTTTAAATTGGATTTTTAATCCTGAAAACATTTTATTTTATTTTCAATACACAAATCACAGTTTCGTTCCAATACCATTTCGATTTATCGGCAAATACGAACATGCGTGTAAACCTACTGCAAGTATACCTATTACGTGTATAAATACACGTAATGAATACCTTTGATAGAAGATTTAAGGTAAAAATATACTCCGATATATAATATATACCGTATAATATACAATATATTGTACGAAAATCAATAAAACATTCTCAGCTGCAGTGAAAATGTATATTTTTCTATATATTTTTTATGAAATTTAGAGTTATAGTTTATATGGTAGATATTATACGAAACGACAAGAAGCAGAAAGAACGTTATATCCCAATAGTGCGTATAATCAATTATAATTGTAGTTTTTAAAAAAAAAAAGTGTATACAGTTTCTCACTGATGACATTAAATATATCCGGAAACACATCCTACACGTATACGATTAAATAAAACGAAATTGCACCCTATAACGTTAATTCGAACCCCCGGTGACTCATCTATTGAATTTACTTCGTAAAACACTTCCAAGCGGCTCCGTCCGACTTACGAAATATACATTATACACACACACACACACACACACGAGAACAAATGTATTTTATATACACAACATAATATATTGACGAGAGTTCGTATACATAAATGTATATAATGTATATGTGATTTAACTACATAATTATATTCGGAAGATATATTATTTACATGCACGTAGTCCTCAACAGTCGATTTAAATAAGTGCATAAATCACGTTTTATTATGTACACCCACAATACACATAGGTACACTCTGACACTCATATTGCATGCGAAGGGAAAACAAAACGAAAACCGAAAACAATTTCATTTTTTCGAATTCGTTCGATTCTATCCTAAGGCCGGGCGCACACCAAAAGAGCAAAACTGCTTAATTTCGCTTTAAACTGACTTAGTCATAATAAAACAATTTGTACCGCGCACCAAAAAAGCAAGAAAAGCGAAATCGTATTTAGTCATCAACATGTCTTCCGACGAACAAGACGTTATCGTCCCCATTTGTGGTATTTGTTGTTGAATATTGAAATGAATGAAACACCAGAATGAATGTGGGTTCATCCCTTAAATAAAAAGCGTACAAAAAATAATTTAATCAAACGTTTTTTACGGGAATTACGTAATGACGAGCAAAAATTAAAAAAATTTTCTCGAGTGAGTTCTGAAACATTTGATTATATTTTGAACATAATTTCCGAAGATATTCAAAAAGCTGATACCAACTTCAGAATGAATATTAAACCAGATGAAAAATATTCATAATTACCTATATAGGTACATCAAAACGTAAAAAAAAAAATGATTAATTATTATGAATTATAATAATATAAAATGTAAAATAAAATATTATATATACGAGCACCGATATTATTAAACTAGTTCGAATTGAAATGACTGATGAAAAATGTTTTGTCTTGACTGATCGAATAGCGCACGTTCTATTTCGATAAAACCCGACTAGTCGTGCCTAAAGTTGACTAAATAAGAGCAAAAATGTTTTGTTTTGACTATGACTCCTCAGTGTGCGGGCTTACACTGAATTACAACATGCGTTCTATTTTTCATTAGTCATAATAAAGCTGCTTTAGTCTGCTTTGGTCTGCCTTGGTCAGTTTTGCTCTTTCGGTGTGCGCCCGGCCTAACGCAAACGATAGCATACCTATCTATACACACGCTCAATTTTCCGTTCGATCTCGGCTGAACGGAAAACGTGGATGTGACGACAGAATTGTCATTGTTTTAAACATATTTTCGACATGTTTTAACATGGTGTTGACTACAAAGGATCTTTATTTAATTTCGACTACTATTGCCATGTTATGCAAAAGTTAAAGGTAATAATAAAAAAAAAAAAAAAAAACCCGTACGAAATGAAATAAAAACGTATTTATCGATTCATTTATTGCTTTTAGTTTTAATAATAAGGTATCGTATTATGCATCGTTTCTTTTATTTTTGTCATCGTTGTATTTCGGCGATTTTATTTTCCACGGGCAAGTGTTTTTTTGTCATACAACGTAATAAAATCTCCCAATAACTTCTGAGGCCAATTCCTGGTGTCGATCTTCATCTTTTATAAACCCACAGATAAAAAATAACTATCAAAGTATAAATTAAATACTATTTGGTACTTGTTTAGTTGACGCCCACCCAGAAAGTAATTACCCGCCACTCTTGTTTAGTTAACGCCCGCCATTATTTTTCTCATATTATAATACGTTTATTGGTACGAGTCAAATATATTTAATGTACGTGTAATATTATATAATATGTGTTATACTATATTTAAAAATGAAAAATAAAAAAATACATTCAAACACAATAAAATACAACTATAATATAATAAAAATGAAATCTAAATGGAAAAATCTAAAGAAATTAGTTTTATTATGATTCGTTAAGATGATAAGCATATGGTGATAAAGAATCGATGTTCGTTCGCTTCAACAAAAAATCAAGAATGACTTTGATCAGTTCATGCCACGATTGAGACTGATTGTACCTTCAGTTTTCGCCTGCACATGATCAGTTAGTTTGAAGGAAAAACTGAACGTGTGTAGGAAGGCACCTTATGCCGTATGGTATATCCATATAATTACTGAGGTATAATTTTCAAAAAAAAAAAATTTTAAATAATCTCCGCACTTGTCATAGAATGTATCATTTTTATGCATTTTTTCGCTAAGAATATGTCGAGTTTTAAGAAACTTCTATAATTAGAACAATAACACATTATTCAAAAAATATAATTTTAAACCAGTAATAACCAGTGGTTAAATTGAAGGGGAACGCAAAGGGACGGAACTATTCTTTAGTCATTTCATATATAGGTAATAGGTATATGATTAAGCAAACTCCTTTAATCCATATGGTGTTATTTTATTCATCAATATTACAGAAATACTATATATATATATACACGACTAATCTTCACTTTAAATTTCTTAAATATAAATAAAAAGAAAATAAACATATATAAATAATAGGTAACAATAATATCAAAAAAAAAAAAAAAAAAAATGCATATCTTAGTTATAAATTGAAATATTTTTAATCAAATTTGGAAAAAATGCAAGTATGTCTACATAAAAAGTCAATACCCATATATTATTTTTGAAGAAAAACAAAATATGGTCAAATCTGGAATTTGGTGTACCTATTGTCACACACCTACGTTCCAATACGGTAAATTAAAGTGCACTTAAAGATGTATTTTTTTCATAATTATTTATATATAATAGTAGGTAAAGAAAATTCATAATTCATATTATTGTATATACATTATAATATATATCTTCATCATTCTTGTATTGGATTTTTTTATTATTTTTTTTTTTTTTTTTTTTTTGGTTAGTTACTCGTAAATTGCATTCGAATATGTCAAACTCTTGTTTCTTTGATTTCAACTAGGCATTAATATACTAGGTATACTAAAACCATTTAGAAATATTATATTGGATTAAACATATTATGTGATATTAAGGAAAAAATAATATTTTAATAATATCCGATACTATATATAGGCATAAATATAGTTTATTATTTTTAATATTTTAACATTTTATTTTTATGACAAAATTAATTGATAATAATATTTGTGTTTTTAATTTTTGTTTATTTTGTTCAGAACAAATAAACACTGAATAAAAATGTTATTAACTTTGCAAAAAGAAACCATATTCGTTGTATTTCATTGAAATACCCTATGTTTAACCCCTTAAAAAGCAGACATGTATCCTCTTGGCATCCATTGATGTACATTAATAGGTACTTAAAACAATTAAAACTTTTTGACTCTTGTTTAAATAATTTACCATTATATATAAAACATATAGGTAATAGGTATATATAATTACAATGGCGGCTCATGTGTAGGGGCGACGGAACGAACGGCCCCTTCTATAAAACTGTAGAAAATTACTTATTAACAAGTAAGATATTGATTTAAATATTAACAAATATTTATGTTCACATTGTAATGCATTTTCAAAATATTATTAGTAAAAATTGTTTTCCACTGTTATGAAAACACTATAAGGTAATCACAGTTCAAAAATATATGTAGGTAATAGCACGGTTAAAATAGGAACCTATTTGCGCGGTTATCGAACAGCGCTCGGGGCTGGGGCGACATTGACAATCGCCCGTCATAACTATTAAGAGGATGATAGCATAGATTTTCTGTCTCCGTCCATCTAATAGGTAATATAGCAAAATTGTACAACGCAAAATTGAAATTATGGCATTTTGGTTAGATTTAGAGCTTAAACACCTATTATCAAATTAAACGAGAAGAATAATTTCGAGTGAACCTCATGGGCTTTTTGTAAAATATTGTCAGAAAAAAAAGTTACGGCATTTTTAGTTTTTGATATTTTTAAATAGCTTTAACTTTTTCGTCAGACGATATTTT
>JAIPRL010000853.1:0-68093 GCA_025469235.1 Pemphigus obesinymphae
AACATGTTTAAAATACTAATTTTATCATTATTATAATTTACATATTGATAATTTAATATACCTACCTAATATTAATATTATTATAAACTTTAGTTACGATTGAAAAGTAATATTTAATTCCATAAGTTTAAGAATAATTTAAATAAACAATAACTTATAATAGGTAAGAATTAAGTAATATTTGGCATAAGGCGTTTATAAAGCGCGTAAATTTACGTAATAGTATGGCGCGGGTATGCGGCCGTAGCGTGCAATCTCGTTTACGTACTTTTGTACGGTAACGCGACAGTCCGTAGTCGAAGAAAGAATAAGATGCGCTCTCGTCAGATTATACGCGCGACCGCAAAGCGCTGCTATAGGGGTGTGGCTATGAACCAACGCCGCCGCGGCGATATGAAAAGTAATGCCATCTGTGGAGTGTTTGTTCCGTTCACGGTTTGGCAAAGCGTCCTCTTAACGTCTAGTTTAACCGAACGCTATTTCTACCTAATCGTTTTGTGTCTGTTGTGAAAAGAATCCCTAATAATCGTATTTCAATTAAAATGAAACTTGCAGCAATAGTCGTTGAATAAAATATAATAAATACAATGTAATTTATAAGAAGATAAAGAATTTACGTAATGACTAATAACATACGAGTATCACAATTTTGTACTTAAATAGATGATGTTTCTTACAATTTAGCATTTATGATTCGAGGTGTTCCGTTTTTATTTTTTGATAATATTATATTTATATAAACGAGTAGTTGACAGTTGTATCCTGTATAATTGATATTATTATAATTTATAATACATTAGTGTACATAATATTGTTATTTGCGTACAATATCGATCTTATATAACAAACGTTGCGATATTAAAAATATTGATAATATGTTGTGATCGGATCGAGAACTCCGTCAATTGAAGAAAAATAATTGATTGCTGCACGGCAATTTATCGAAAACTTTTAATAATCAAAAAACCAATCGTCCGCAAATGACAATATTGATCGAAGTATAAAATATGAATTTAAATTAACGTAAGTACCTATTTTAAATTAGGTATTTCATTTTATTATGCTACAATTTGTAAAATATAATTGCAATTATGTTGGATATGTACATTGTTAAGAGTATGCCACACTCACTAGCTTTTTAAGGGATTATTTTATTGTTTATTAACCATACTGCAGTTAAACTTCTGAAATATCGATCAAATTATACGTTTTGCTCTACGATCACAGTTTAATAGAAAATAGATGAAAAAAAAAAAAAATGAAACGACTATACGTATTGCACATTTATAACCGAGCAGTTATTTTATTTTTTTTTGTTATGTATATATTTCATCACCTAAATTCTGTGATTGAAAAATGTTAAAAATTGGTTTGGCTTAAAAAAAATCACGCTCGGGCAAATATTCTCATTATTCGTTTAAATTTCAAGCCTACGATTACATTTGTACTAAAAATGGATGTGCGTACATTTGTATATAGAATATGAACTCGTGTTTTAATATAATTTGAACGGGTGTGTCCTAAAAGAATATAAGTTGTTATTTTAATATAATACGCTGATTTAGAACGAGAGGGTTTTAAATTCAGTTTTTATATCTTATTAGCAGAATTTTAAGCTAATATGAGATTTGTAAATTTTTCAATAAAGAAAACGAAAAGTTGATCTATCACACCTACCCACTTATAAATTAAATATGTTGCATATTGAATCTTAAATACGCTTGTGCAATTTCAAAATACCCCGATAGAACCCTTATTCATTCTAAGCCAACGATTATTATTATTTCGATCAATATTATCGTTTGCGATTAATTGTCGTGTGGTCAATTGTTTTCAATCGATTGACATTTATCCGGATCAGGATCATGACGACGGTGATGGTTTCGCCGGTGCAGAAGTGATCTTTTTGAAACCGTACACCAGGAGTACCGTGTACAGGACAAAGACCAACGATATGGTTATCATCACGTACATGAACAGATTGAGCTCGGGTTCTCTGAAACGGGTCTTCTTCAGCCACTCCAACACCTCATGTTCGGTGTCTAGACTTCCTGTTGTAAATAGGTACATATAATAAATATATTATTCTTTCGATAAGGAAAATTTTGAACGAAAAATAACCAGGCAAGTTAGGCTAGAAAATTTTAAAGATCTCTAAATATATTAGGTATAGCACAAGCTTGCGCGTGTCCCCCATGACAGCAGTGATACAACCAAGAGGGGATCTCCGGACTTATTGATCTTTCAAATATTGGTTTTTTGAATACATTTTAATTTTTTTTTTTTTAGTTTCTACACGTTATTATCAGAAATCGTCGTGTTTGTAGAATGTAGTTACTAGGGTAATTATTTCACTTGTTTTATTCGTGTGGCCAAATTGTGATTCACATTGCATCGTAAGTCACGAGTCTATAAACGTATTCTAATGAATCATATCATTACTTCGTCATATCATATTTTTATTAATGCACGACGATGGTTAATAAGCAAACAAATATCTGCTTAAAATTTTTATAATAAACTATAAGGACTGTGGTAGCCGACCCAAAATATATGGGTGAGTAGGTGAAGAAGGAAAAGAAGAGGAATCTTAATGTCTTAAAAATCACTTGGGGTGCAAGCACAGAATATAACAACCAGAATGGAAACTGTTAAATATATACATAGGCAGCATAGACCACCACCACGAATCAGTCGGCCATGACACCATTAAAAGTAAGTAGAAAAAGTAGGGGCAAAAATACGGTTAAATTAAAGAATTTTTACATTTGTATTTATGTTAGCACTAAGTCATAATACTATAATAATGATTTAAAATGAAAAATTACAGGTTTCTGTACTACACTATAGATAACAAACTCATTATCATTATTCTACTCAGTACTATTATAAATATAAATGTAAAATTTCTTTAATTTGGCCTCTACTGTTCCCCTTGGGTGTCATGACCGACTGATTCATAATTTTCGTCCTGCCACCTAGAAGATTCCGCCCTCTGGTGCAAGTATATTCTCAAAACCTTTAACCCGATACTTTTATTTTTATAATCATGCAAGTGAGACACTTGAAAACTTTTGTGATCCCTCCCCTTGAGCTTATGCCACTGAGTCGGTTTTCAGACAATAAAAATACTTTATATATAATAAGTTATTCTTATTTTTACCTCGGTACACGCTAGGGAATTTGTTACGGAAATAAACTATGGCTGGCAGTTTGGTAACACCCCATTTTCGTGCATAACGAGCATCCGCCATTTTGACAAATGTGATGTCCATGTTGTTAGTTTCATCATCTATTTTTTCCAGCCGCGAAAGTACCTCCGCACTCTCGGGAACGTCGTTTTCGTCTGTCGCAAAACAATCTTAAGCTACTTTGTACCCATTGAATAAGTATTTAGGAGGTAGGTATTAACTTACGATGGTAATATCACAATTACTGCAGTGGCGTCATTTCAGATTTTTCTAAAAATTTAAACTGGCCTTAAAAAAAATGGTTGTTCTTATCAAATATTATAATTTTTTATACTACATTTAGGGGGTAAATTAGACTAAAGTATTTGTTAGATACTAAATGAAAGTAAAAATTAAAAGTTACATTGTAATACTATACAACTAATAATTGCTATCAAAATAATTTAAATATCTAATATAGTTTTTAATACATGAAAGATATGCCTAATGAGTGTATATCTTTGATTTTTAAATTTGGCAATCATATCAACTGCCTCATTTAGATCAATTTTAGCTTCATTATTACTTTTGACTGCAACAACATGTTTTATAAATTTAAGTGAAGATAATAAAAGGGTTATTGGATGCAATATATAGAAACCAACGGTTTATAAGAATATAAATAATTTTAATTGCCATTCTTACAAAAAACCCCATTTGGAAGTTTATATTTTAAATAATTAGGTGTACTATCGTTTATTTCATTCTTTAAAATATGAAGAGACAATTAATGTCCACCTTGTCCGCCCTTAAAATGACGCCACTGAATCACTGTGCTATATATTCACTTACAGAAAAAGACCGTTACGAATTCGTTTTCGTTGAGTAATTTCGTTAACATTTTCTTGTTCACTTCGTCAATTTCGTTTTTGATCTCGAATACGTCCTGCGAAGTTAACCACGATAACACCTTATCTTCATCACTCATATCTCCTATATTACAAAATATATAGCGATATATGATTTTTATTTTATTTTTTAAATGTTTTTATCTAGTTAACGGTTTTTTCGTATATTTTACGTTTTTACCGTCAAATATTTCTGGCACTCGTTTCCTAAAGTATACTAAAGATGGTAAACTTATAATGTTATATTTGGACGCGACTTCTGGGTCTGATATCTTAACCATGTCGATACCAAACAAGTCTGCTTCGCCATCAATTATTTCTAATTCTTCTAAAATACCGTCGCATTCTTCACATTTGTCGTCGTCTAAATGCATTATCTCGTTTAAATAATTACTTAATTTAACGCTTATTCGGCTAATATAAGGTTATATAGTTACAGAAAAAAACTGCTAATAGTAACGATTCATCCAACAGCCTTTCCAGCATACGGCTGTTTACTTCTTCGATTTCATCAGCTAGTTCACGATTGTCGTCATCTATAAGCCATTCAAGAACCGATTCCTCATTTTGTAAATCACCTGAAAACACATTTTCCCCGTTCAGTTTTATATTATGGAATATTGTTAAATTCGTGATCCAACCTTCATATAGTAGAGGATTTCCGTTTCTAAAATATACGAGTGCTGGGAAGGTCTTAATTGAATACCTTTTGGCTAATTGAGGGTCTTGAATTTTTACCATATGTATACCATACAAATCACATTCATCGTCGACTCGTTCTAAATCTTCAAGAATTTGGTCACACACATGACATGCCTGTTTGTCTATAAAAATAACACATATTTAGTTAAAATACCTAACTATAAAGACATATTATAGTAATTAAGTTAATTAAAATAGAATATAACATATTATATAGGTATATTATAAAATATATATACTATGATATTATTGAAATAAATGACAAATTGTAGTATAGGTAATACTAAACTTTCAAGAGGATAACTATTGTATTATCCTCTATTATTAATAATATAATATTAACTTCAAAGTTTAAATTGAAATTTTTCAAATCCATAGTGACGAGAAAACTGTTAAAAATGTAGAGACAGAAATAGAATACAAAAATTATTCGTTAAGTATTTAAAATTGTATAAATATTAATCTAAAAAAGGCTTTTTTACAAGCGGCAGAAGTTGATTCATTTTATCTTTGGTTCTCAAACGGGATAGTGAATTTATATTACTATTATTTTAGATTTAAAAGTAAAGATAAATTATTATTACATGCGAAAAACTAATTTAGAGCGAAATTCGGTTTGTATAAGCATTTATTATGTATACAGTTATGAATATTATATTATTATAAGCTATATTTTAAGAAAATTTAGAAACATAGGAAAAAGCAAATGTATTTTAAATTTAAAATGTCTACGGTCATGGACTGGAAATTTGAAGTTTTTCGTTTTAGATTCTGGTTCCGGTTTTATAAAAATAATATTTCAAGATTTCGGTTCTTATTGTTTTAAAAAAATTAAATAAGAATTTTGGATTGGGTTCAGCTTATAAAAAATTTTCAATTAATATTTAAACTTTCACTAAAAATAAACCAAGGGTTAAAATTATAATATTAAAGCGTTCATCTAAAGGTTTTTAAATGATTAAAGTTTCAAGTTTTGATTTTGGTTCATCTTTATTCATATCCAACCCCTGTATAAAATTGTTATTATTTTCTGAATTATAATGAAATGACCGTAAAATGTATTTTATAAATAGATAATTTATTGTCGTTTTAAAAACATTATTATTAAAATTGTTATATTGTTATAATTGTTAAATTGTTATGGTGTTAAATGTTAATTGTTTTATTGTTACAAAAATATTGGGATTATCGATTTCAAAGTTTAAAAAAATAAAATTTATTATAGTAACATTCGATCATTTAAATTTACTTTAAATTTTTATACATTATTTTCTCTAAAATTTGGTAGCTATACTTATCGTAGCTATCAAGAACTATCTTCGACTCTTCTAATATGCGATACGCAAACCCTTAACGAGTTTGGGATATTAGAGGATATAAAACCGTTCATTTTTTTTTTTATTAGATCATGAATCTCGTATTAAAATACATAATAACTACGCAACATAGTCAATAATCAGTTGATATTTTAAGTCTCCAGTATAATAATTTATTATTTGGATTATAAGTAAAATTAATTAGGCATGTTTAAAACACGGGTGTGCCATAAATTTAATCGTTATCGCAAATTGTCTTTAGTTACTAGTTTTTCACGATTGAAAACCGTGCTCCATATGATCGAATCAAATGATAAATTACTTAATTTGACTTACAGAAATACACAGCTAAGTATTGTGTTTCTTGGACAATCGACTCTAGCATCGATCTCGTGACTAATTCAATTCTGTCCTCAGTTCGTTGTGTTATCAACCACTGAAGCACTTCTTCTTCTTCCTTCAAATCTCCTGCACAATGCGATCACGCAATCAAAATTGACGTTAAATTAAATATATAATATGTATAAATAATAAATTTTTTGCGGCGTGGTGAACTATATAAATATTATACTATTATGGCACAACATCCATTTTTGGGCCCCTTCCCAGAAAATTGATATACAATCTATGTATTTTTCATAGCGAAATGAGGCACGTACTTCAAAAACGTCCTTTGCCATGATTATTACTATTATAATTCAATTTATTATTTATAATATTTATTTACCTCCAAATAGATTTGGCACTGAATGCTCAAAGTAAACCAAAGCTGGTAATTTCGATACGCCGTATTGTTCGGCAGCGTCTGTATCCTGAAAATATGTAAATTTACATAATATCAAATAATATATATTGAAAAATGATAGTAACAATATATTTTGATAACGATTAGTACGTGTTTGGAACAGTGATACCCAGTGACATAATAAAGAGAGAGGAAGATTGTTAAGAAAATCACGTAACAAAAATTAATTTCAATTATCTCACTTTCTAGTAGCCCTACTAAAAAACTAAGTATACTGATATGTGTGGAAGGTAGTGTTTAATAAAACCATTATGCAATGATACAGTGGCAGTTCTTGATAAACGCTGAGGAGGGGGGAGGTAAAAAGTGTTTTTTTATTTATATTTCATACATACACTTTACTTCTAGGTTTCTAAATGTAAGTATTTTAATTTTTAAACATTTTTAAATTTAAGTCTTTCTCTGTTCACAAATTTTCTACCAGAAGAAGTGCTCCGATCTTTAAAATCTTATCCTGTTTCTGATAGCATATTGCACCTAGTTGGTACTTTAATAAGGTCATTTTTCGATTTTCTTAATATTTGTTTAATGTGTAAAGAAAAACTACCAAAAAATGATGAAAAAACGGCCAAAAATACGATTTCCTCAAATTAAGACTTATCATTTCTTCCTTTATATCGCATATTTAGTTTAGTTTATATTTAATATTTAATTTTGTAATATATCTACGTTAATTAAATTATTTTTGCAATTTTCGGGTATTTATAGACATTTAAAGTTTTGAAGTTTTTAAGTCTGATAGTGGTAATTTTGGGTTTTAAGATTTGAAAATTTTATTCAACTTTAAATACACGTTACTCTAATTAAATTTAAAAAATATCGAAAATCCGTAGTCACGATTTTTTTTTTAGTAATTTCGTGAAAGACGTGGGTAGTTATTACTATAGAATAGGAATGGATTTATATATTTGGAAAAAATATTCTGATATTAAACCAAATACCGATAAACTTAAAACGTAAATATTGTATAACAATAAAACTTTTTTTAACTTTAAACAAAAATAATCCAGAATATTAAACGCAAAACTAAATAACTTTAAAAAAACATTAGAACGTTAAACATTGTTTTTTTTTTTAAATGAGAGCCCTGGTTTTAATACATTTTAATGTCTTATATAATAATAATAATTACAATAGTGTAGATAATTATAAAATTATAAGAATGATGCAAATAAATCATAAATGGTGAATTCAAAATTATTTAAGAACGTTCCAAAATTAGCAAAGTTGTCAAATATTGAAAAGATGTGAATGTTGTAATTTACACGGTTATTTGGAAGTATAAGTATGATGTACTTACCTATATTATTACATATATCTACATCCTATAAATTGTTTATTTATGATCTACTTATTAGAATAAAATAAAAAGTTTTTTTTAACTTTCAGTTAAATTTAATTTTCTCGATTTTTTTTTTACGGGGAACCGTATTTTTTTCAAGAAATTTCAGTCTACAAAATGCAAGTAATATACCTAATAGTTTAAGTATTACGAATCGTTTTATTTACTTGAGTCTTAATAAAAGTAATCCCGTGTCTTTCACAGTCATCGTCTATGTTTTCCAGTTCTTCTAAAATACTCGTGCATTTGTCACATTCGTCTTCGCTATCTGCAAATATTTGTCTTATAATATAATATAGGTACTTATAAATATGTAGTATTATAATAATACGGTATTAAAAATACAATTTATTATGTGCACTGTGTTGTATTTACAAATAACATTTAATTTTAACTAATTTTTTATACTGTAATCTACATTATACATATATATATATATATATATACATATTCATGCAGAAAGTCATCTAGTCTAGGTCAAATATTTACAAAACAGACCGACTTCTTTATTAATATTTTCCAATTTTAGTGGTCTATTTATATTCTGTATAATCATGGTGGGGGGACACTGCTCTGGAATACGGCACACCGATGTCACTATATTTATTTAACCCATTTACCCATTTATTCCTAGTTTACTTCGTATAAAAATATCTGCATTGCTGACCCCACTCTACTATATTACACTCAAGAAGAGATAATCGAGGTCTGAGAGTAAAATTGTTCTATCTCGGGATTTTAAAATTGTTCAGGAGAGCATTTGTAAATTGCATACTGTAATATTGATTTAGAACATTTTAATTGGCTGTAACTCATTGAATAATGATTTGAATTAGTTTAATCTGATTTGAAATATAGCAGTCTATACAAAATTTAATAATGGGGTATAAAAAGTACTTTTTCAAAAATTGGTGATTTAGCCCACGTAATGTTATATTCGTGTTTTATTATATTCTTATTATTGATCCTCAGATATAAGTGCAGGTAATTTATTTTCACGAATGTTTTTCGAAGTAATGTAATATATTTATACATAATATTATATTTGATCGAAATTGAATTAAAATTTTAATGTTTTCGTGAAAACGTTATTAGTTACTAGTAAAATATAATTCTTACCTACGTGTAATTCTCATTTAAATAATTATTATTACTAATAAATCTACAGAGTAAAAAAAATTATTTAGTTTGTAGAGAATAAAATAGAAGTCGGTATATTATATAAGCTAATTAAAAATATGTAAAATTAAAAAAAATTAAAAAGTAAGGATTAAGTAAACTACTATACATATATATACATATGATTCATATCATAAACAAAAATAGATAATATTTCATTTCTAAATCAAAGCTTGTAGATTATTAATATTAATGCATACATGCATGTTCAGTGAACCAACAATTCTAAAAAGTCAACGATGCGCAGTCTAAAGTGCGTTTTATTATCAAAAGCCTCAAATTCTCTCTTAGGTGAGATACCATTGTGTCCTTGAGGATTAGAATTTTTATTTTCCTTATTATCATTAGGATCATCATCGTTGTTATCAACATCATCATCATCATCATCTTCATCGTTGGCGTCATCACTCTGATCACCATCTCCGCCGTCTTGGTCATCATCATCTTCATCGGCGACTACTATGTTATCATCGTTTTTCTTATTATTTTCCACAGTTACCAATCGTTTCGTCACAACGACCGGTTTTGCTTCTTTTTTTATTACATCGCTATGGACGCCGTTTTGCTGTTGCGACTTATGGTGTCTACGAAACGCTCTGGTGTTGGACGCCTTACAGCGTTCGCACAGCGTTCCATTCCCTATATGCCGGACAACACACTCATATTTGACACCATAAACACAGTATTTATCATTATGGTATAATAATTATAATAATATTATGGGTAGGTATGAGTACGAGTCAATAATACAGGCGTTTTGTTAGTACTAAAATTAACACTCACAGAAAAACACCGCTATCGACTCCGAAGTCATGATGGCTTCTTTCAGATTTTGGCCATTCAATTCTTCGATTATTTCGCCATGGGGGTTTTTTTGAACTAGAAGCCAATTTAGTATGTCCGCTTCTTCGTATAGATTTCCTGAAACATTTTATTATAATATATCGATTGTAATTTTCAGAATCCAGGAAAAATCGATACAAAAAAACATCATCCAAAGACCGTTTAAAGGATTTCATATTAGTTTTAAAGTGGTTTTAAAATGCATTCAAAAAATTTTACAGTTTAGTAGAGTTTTTATTTAATATATATTTAATTAGAAATTTACTGGTTAATGAATATGCTGCGTCTTAAGTTTTTTATGTACATTGTACGTCATTATTAAAGTTACGGTTAGTTTTAGTATCTAAGAAATGAAAGATAAATTATGTAATCGAAAAATTTTAAGACATATTCTTCTTGTATATTTTTGTGTTAAAAATGGGCAACTGGCGGGTTTCATAAAGTTTAATTTTAAAAGTTATACAATAATGATAAAGTTTACAAAATATGTTATTATACATAAGTTATAAAGAAATCGATTGTTTAACATTTTTGGAGTTATTCCCATTTAGAGTCATCTTATTTCTTATATGTTACTCAGGTATCTACTTTATTTGTCCTTCTACTTATAGATACAAATTACGAATTTATTAATATTTCAAATGAGTTTTCGAACTTCGACTTTTTGTTATATTATATTATATATTATAATAATATTTATAATGTTTATTAATTGATTATTTTAATAAATCATATTTTGTATTATAATTATTATAATTTATGATACAGATACATTTTTCTGTAATGTTTGCTTTTTTTACTAGTACTAATAAATTAGTAAACACATATTTCGCTGGCTTAGTATGAAAAGGTCCCATCTCGTATTTTTTAAATCGTTCAAGAGAGCATTTTTAAGGTTTCAATGTTCATATAATATTTTTACTTTACTTAGTAAAACAAAATATATACCGAATTTTATATAAAGTTCCAAAATTTAGAACATTTTCTTATTATACTATTATAATTTATAGGCACATAATATGACATTCTAATCTCTTCACGTTTTTTTCGTTATATTGGTACCTGCATAAATTGTAGGTTCCTTAGATCCGAGTTTAAAGAACACTATGGCTGGTAACGCGAATACGCCACACTCTTTAGCCATCTTTTTGTCGTCGATTTTAACAAAATCTATACCTGCAGCATCCGCGTCGTCGTCTATATGTTCGATTTCTGTCAGTACTTGTTTGCACTGTTTACAATCGTCACTGTCTAAAAACAAGAAATTTTGGTCATCATTTTTGGAAATCCTAACTACTATGGAATGTCTGATACGATTAACTAATAACAAAGGAAAATTATTTGCGCGTAAAATTATAATTAATCGAAACCATTTTTTTAGGTAAAAAAATATACAATGTTAACTATTGATTTTCGATAATTTATAAATAGTTTTAAATAGTTTATATCAGTATGTTTCTATATTTTTTGTCTAACGGATATTATTATAGTAATTTATCAAGATAGTCCAGTCCAAATGTGCTATATACAAGTATATTATGTAATATATTATATTTCCATATGTACTTTAATAGTAAATTGTATGTATTTTTTCATCGAATCCACTGAGTTATTTAAATTATTTTACTAATTCTAGATGAAAATAGACCTAAAAATTAATTCACTACATATGAAAAAATGAAAATATATAAGTAGATAGATATACAATATACATATATGTGTATTATAGGAAGAAAATTACTATTAAAATAAAATGTTATTTAAGAAATAAAAGAAAATACTTTACGAGTTAATTGATAATAGTGAACTTTACTATTTATATTAGATAGTGTATTTGGAAATGTGCACAAACGACTTCATAAACTGAGTTTGTACTCTATGTAGTGTTTATTATTTTGTATTTTTGTGCGTAAACTATTAGTCTTTTGGACACAAGTGCGCAAAATGGATCCAAATTGATAATAATAATCTCACAAAAGAACACCGCTACGTTTTCTGAACTCTGCCTAATTTTCGCAAACATTTTCCGGTTTACTTTCTCTATGTGTTCGGTTAACTCCATGTTGGACGGGTCCGTGAGCCAGTCTAATATTTCCTCATCATCATCTATGTCGCCTATATGAAGTAAATATAACAATAATAAGTATTTTAAACACTGTTCGATACAAATCGTATAAATAAATACAGCTAACCATCGTAATTTATATATTTGCTCTTTCGGAAATAACTGATACCGGGAGGACTTCGGAATCCGTGTTTTTTCGCCATTAATCTATCACTACATTTAACCACTTTTATACCGTATTCCGCAGCTTCGTCATCGATCAGTTCGATGTGCCGTAGAATTCTAGGTATTCTCGTATCGCCCTCAATGACTAAACGTTTGAACAATAATATTGTAGGGATAATTAAATTATTTAGATATATAATATTATATTCGTTTGAATGTACTCACACCAGACAACCGCTAAAAAATCTTGGTTATCGATGTATTTAAACAACTGTTCTCTGTCAATATGTTCAATGCTTTCGTCTGTTTTCTGTTTTATCATCCATCGAAGAACTTCGTTTTTATTACCAATGTCGCCTTGAATAATAATTACAAACAACGGTACAAAATGAAATTATTTAAATAATTGAATCCAGCGGTTAGAATCGAATTAAGCGAATAACCGGTTTTAGAACTGGTTATTATGTCATTAAAATTTAAGTATCGATGATCGAAACTTGGAATTTTAATTATTCGAAGAACCTTATTCACCCTTTAATGTTATTAGGGAGTTTTTGCACAACGACATGTGCTAAACGGTACGGTAAAAATAACGTTCGGTTAAGCTAAATGTTGAAATGTTTAACGCAGTATATGACGCTTTAGTTTTTGCATTGCCGTAACTCGATGTCTGGCCAAAATAGCGAAAAAAAAATAGTGAAGACAAAATACCGAAGAATAAGAAAGCGAAAATTAAAAATAGCGAAAATATTTCGATATTTTTTTTATATTTATGCACCAATGTATAAATGCATCTTCTATATTAAAATATTGTGTAAAAATTATGTGTTAAAAAATAAACAACATTTGGAAGAAATTAAACAAGAACAGTTAATTTCCGGAGCTAAAACATCTATTCAGAAAAAAATATATAAGATTTGCACTGAAAAAATTAATGAATAATGATTTATTCTATAATTCTAATGATAACTTAAATTATTTAAAGGGCATAGCCTATAATTTAAGTTTGCAAGTGTAAAATTTATTTTAAGTATTATTTTTATAATTTTAATTCTTAGAGTTTAATTTTTTGGTATTTAATAATATTCATACACTGACTGATACCATTGCTTTTATAGTAGGTACCTATATTATAATTAAAATATATGTATTATTATGGATTTAGATTATTTTTATTTTACATGTAATATGCATATCTGCTATTTTTTATTTTTACTATTTTTAATTTTCGCCTTTTTTTATTTTTTGCTATTTTTCTTTTCGCTATTTTGGCCTAGAATCCCGTAACTCTCGTATATGAAATTTAATGATTTCTATTTTTCTATCATATTATTACGTTATAAATGATTATAATTCACTATAGATGTTAATTTTATTTAAGATCTATGTTTTAATAACCGTTCATTAGGTACGATAAATTAATTTACAGAACTGTAAAATGATTGGAAATAACCGTATCGATTTCAGATTTTTAAAGCGCATGTTCACAGACATATTTTGGCAAATAACGTTATTGGTTCTTACGTTATTTTTAACTAGTGTTGTACAAAAACTCTACCTTAGTTAATATTTAGTGGAAGCTTAAAGGATCTAAAGATCCTATTTAAAAACCGGAAATGAAAAAACTTTAGGTTCCAACCCATGAACTAATCATTTAAACTAAAATTATTTATTAATTTACTGACTTATCGTGATATACTAAATCACTTTAAAATTTAAATACATTGAATTAATAGCAAATTCATCATGGTTGTCTCATATTCACATACATTACCTACCTAAAATATATTTTTATATATTATGCTTAGCGTATCATATAAATTATTTTTGAAGAACTACATTTCGACTAGACATATTGAAAAATAAAAAATAAATACGAACGAAAATTAAACTTCAACAACAGTAATCGTTTTATTAATACATTATTTTGTACACATTAAATTTGATGGCAAAACTTAAACGTAAAAACTAACATACTTATCATTATAAACAAAAGTGTTGTTTTATTGAAAAAAAATGAATAACAATGTTAGATGTTAAAATTATTTTGAGAAAATCAAGCTAATCGTCAAAACTATCCTAAATTTAGTTCCTATGTGAGCAAAACCAGAAAAAACAATTACACATATTTACACGGGGAAAATTAACAGCCTTTTTCAAATTGCATTTAATATTAAATTGCAAAATTACATTTTTAAATTAACATTTATACATTTCTGCGTTAAAATTATAAATAATTCAAATTAAAGAACTTTATATCATCATATTATATATCAAAGTAACTATAACGACTAAAATATAATGAGCAATTTAATCGTATAACACATTTTAATAAGAACAAAAAAAAAAATTCAACAACTTATTGCCAGTAATTTTTAAATATAATATAATAATTGAGGTTATGTATTATAATGAATATATATTTCAATACTATATCTAATAAAATATCATGTCTGTAAAATTGGTGGTGTGAAGGAAAACATTTTATAAATATAATTATTTTACAAAATATTAAATAATTAATCGAATACCTGTCTAGCTAAACTATTAGTTATACACGGATTTCGTCAATTATTTATAGTTTTATACCTAACAAGTAACATTACTTCTTAATATATAATATAGTATTTATTGATTATAAATTAACATAAATATATATATTATAGATAATGTAATATGTAATGTTTTATATTTATACAAGGAATTTCTTATATATTTATTTCGTTAACTATTTCAATAAAAATAAATTAATATTCACATTAAAATGTGTAAAATCTAAATGCATTTAAAATAATGATTAATGAAAACCCGTAGAGTTGTACACGATTCAATCTACGTTCAAGCTACTCAGTAGAGTACACTATGTAAGTGTTAAACGTTAGAGATAATATAAAATATCTGACTATTTCAATAGTTTAAATGATATGAGTACACCATAAAACAGTATAAAAATAGTTTTTTTTTAAAGAAATCTGACGTATTCAGATTAATATTAATTAATTAATTCATATTAATATGTTTTTAAATTAGTCGTGTGTGTTGTAAATAGGACCATAGTTTCTTTAGGGTGCCTCGATTTATGTTTTTCATAAATTATTATGTAAATTTACTCGTTATAAAGTATAGTTAAATTTTACGAAAAAATCCATGTTTTCAAAATGAATCCCTATAATTTAGAAGCCGTACAAACATATATAAAAATATTGGCCCAATTTTACAAAAATAACTGATTTAGAAAATGTTCAAAATTAAAGTCCTCAGGTTTTACCAAATTTGATGTTTTGAAAAATGAAAAAAACGAAAACATTCCCTAGGTTTTAGAGCCATTTTTGTTTAAATTTTATTCATATTTTAATATTGTATTATTTTTTTATAAACAATTTAAAATTCAAAATTTAAACTTTTTTAGGAGTAACTATTATTTAAATCTTGAGCACAAAATAGCCTCCGACAAAAGTTAGAAAAAGTTTTCTCCTTTCTTTTGATACTAATATTATAATAATTATTGATCTATGATCATTTTGAAAACCATAATACTAGAAGTACATAAACATGTTTTTTTAAAACAAATTTCGAGATTTTGAAAAATGTAGTTTAACGATTTGAATTTCAAGTGAAATTTGAATATTTTTTTCTCAAAGACTCCATTAAATTACATATTAATTAACTTAGTTATTTTTTTTTAGATTAAAACGTTTGAAAATATATAAATAATTAATATGAGATAATTATAATAGGGTCCATCCTCCCTGTCTCTTGTGATTGTTTTTTTAAATAAATAATTAGAGAATATTACTAACTTCTTAAATATTTATTTTTTATATAAATATTTTTTTATCAAAATTTTTATGTTTTATTTGGTCGAGTTAAAGTTAATATTTTTTTTTAAACATAATGTGAGTATTGGATATTTTAAAGGAATAAAGAGAAAAAAATTTAGTTTGATTATCAGATATTATAATATGCTATGGACGTTTATGATGTAACCATGTACCCGTACATGAAATGTTATAATAATTATGTCTTTGAAAACTCAAAAAGATAAAATTTATTTGACTTTTTAAAAGAAATATATCAGTGTTAAAAATATAGGTACGTTTAAGAAATAAATTAAATGAATGTATTTTTATACATATAAAACAAAGACCATCGATATTTATTTTTCTATCGTCCTATTTCTGCAGACATAACATTATTATAATATTACCACCACCAAGAAGCTTTTCCGTTATCTTTTTTGTTTCTTTTTTCCTTTTTCTTCTTGTTATCGTTTTTGTCGTTCGTTTTCGGTTCATCGTCACGCTTGCCATTGGATTTCGATTCGTTGTTCTTGGCATCTTTTTTAACCGGCTTTACCGGTTTTACCGTTTTTTCCTTTTCTGGTTGCGATTGAGGTTTTGGACAACATTGGTACGGCTCGAACGATGGTGTGTTGGACTTAGTGTTTCCCAAACCGATGTAAAAACAGCTGTCGCCTGCAGCAAAATCCAAATTATATTATCAGTTTTTTTTTTTTTTTTTTTTAATATGACAGTGTGAACAAATTATTGACGAAAAATATTACAAATACGTAAAACGAATTTCGAATTATAAATGCCGAACAAAAGCCTTTGATATAGGTACATATATAAGGATATACGATGGAATAAAAATATGCTGCAGACGACAAGCTGTTAGTAAAAAAAAAGTAAAACAACATTTACAAAATTATACTAAATACAGTAGCATATAAAATATATACGTATACGAGTGTATTTAAATAATTTAATATTTAAAACGTTATTAATTTATTAAAAAAATAATATCAAATTGTGTTTCTGGCTTACATATTATTTCGGAATTTCCGTTATTTTATTGTTATCAGTACGAAATAAATATTAATTTAAGATTATGTTAAAGGTACCTATAGGATAAATGATTCTCATAAAATAATTACGTTTTAAAATAGATAGATATTAGTTTTTTTTACATATTTTTGTATTTTGGTATTCGATTGAATATATTATAATAATAATTTTTTTAATATATACTATATAATATATAATATATACTACCTATATAGTGTATAGAATGTATCATTATATAAATTATTATAATATATAAAATAGTAAATTTAGTTATTTCCTTATTTACCGGATGATAAAAAAAGATTAATTCCATTTTCAAAATAGCACTCTTTTTACCATAATCGTACCCTTTACTTTTTTCTCCAAATTTGAACGGTCATTAATTATCGATAGAATATTATATATAATATATAGAAAATACTACTTATTGTATAGTAATCTCACCCTTTTATTACATGACCTTCGTTTGTGTTTAATTATATTAATTTGAATAATACCCTAATTTAACTATAGTTAACATATGGGCATTTTAAATTACAAAAAAAAAAAATCTGAAACATTGATTAGTTTTTATAGGTGAGATGATAGCATAATATATCCCACTGTGCACTAAGCGTGTAACTATATATTATAATTTTGTTTTAAAATTTAAAATTTAGATTGTCATATTATGATTATAAATTTAATCTTGATTTGTTTATTTAAATACAAATTGATATTTCTAAAACCGAATCTGGAACTTATCGACATAATTATGAGGACGTTATGCACAAGATTTTCAAGGGGTTCTGTGTAGGCAATTATTATGAAATTTCGACAAAAATGAAAATCCAGTTATTTATAAATATTTCAATACATTTTAAAAGTAATTTAAAATAGTCCTATGCCAATACTATTTTTAATGTTGTGTAATCACGATATTTATTTAAAAAAATATTTCTACTTAGATTGCAAATTGATTGGAGACTTAACACCAATTATTAAAAATTTAAGGTAAAAAATATTTCTGAGTATGTTTTTTTTTCAATATTCCAAATACGACGTGCAATATATTGCTTTCAAGTTAACAACCTTTTTTAGCATATTTAAACAATTGTAATTCTTTTAGAAATTCATTTTTCGAATAAAAGCTCTGAGGTGCATTCGAAAATATTGTATTCTTTAATTTTGATAATAGATGAGTTGGCTTTAAATTTACTCTGATAGATGGAATGTTTATTTATTCTTGTCATAAAATGTGTACTGGTTGACAGGAATTTGAAATATAGTCCTCCATGAGCTGAAAAGATATATAAATCTTCAAGAACTCGAAATTTTAATAACGTTTTTCATCCCTTTTTTAATTATTTGCTAATTCAAATACTGGATATTACATACAGAGCATGTCCATTCTATTTGTATTTATATATGTTCTTTCAACATCGTAAACATTCAAATTACATTTTAATTAAAAAAATCGAAAAATAATAAAATGAATTAATATACGTTGGTAATATACGAACGATCGTGGACTGTAATAAAATTACTATTATTGAGGTACCAAATTGTTAAACCGATATTATTGTACGGGAGATTATTTCATGGTTGGTTACAAATATGCATTTCTAGAATTTAAAATAATTTATAAGGATATCTCTAATTAAATTAAAAGAATGCTTAGATAAGTATTTATTCCACATAGAAATAAATATAATGTTACGCATTATAAACAAAGACAGAGATAAAAATACTACCTATATAAACACTTAAGAAGACGCAAAACTTACAAATTTTCAATTAAAAACTCACATTAGTATTTCTCATTTTTATTAACTTACAAACATGTTAGAAATACGAACCAAAAACCAAATTGTAAAAATCAATATAATCTGGTGCTCTGTCTAATCGATTGTTGATAATATTATGTGCATTTTTACACGTTATACCGTATAATAATATAATATAATATTATATACCTAAAATTATTGAATAACACATTTTTAAAAATTTTAATATGACTATTAATCATACAAAAAATCAGTGGGTATATTAAAAAACCGTCAAAATAATGTTGTTAGCATCTGTTTTTTGTTTCATTTATCTATGATATTTTTAAGTCGATAAAAATAAATATTGCATAAACATACTAAACATGTTTATTATTAACAAATATCGTTATTACATAATAATAAATTATGGTATTTTAACGAGGCTATTTTTTAATTACTTTTAAAATATATATTTTTAAATTGCTCGATTTATATGTTTCATAAATTTCATATAAATTGTCTAAACAAAACCCCTTAAAAACCTGGTGTGTGTGTGTGTTCTCGTTAATATCGTACAATAATATTTGTTATATTATACAAAGGTGGGTAAGTTAAATGAAAAAATTAATTTAGTTAAGTTAAGTTTAATTAGCTTAAATACTTTTAGTTAAAATTAAATGTTAACCAAAAATAAATTTAACTAGTAAAGTTGAAAGTTAATATCGAAAAAATATTAATTTAAGATGGTTATAAAAAAGTTAATCGATTTTTACTTTTCATTTAACATTTAACATTTAAATCTCAATATTTTTTTAAAATTCTTCAACGATGAACGTTTCGTCTATTTACATTTTTAATATTAAGAGAAGGTCGCACCGAAGATTTTCTGAGGTAAAAACATTTTTACGCAAAACAAATGAAATGGCGTTTAAAAATAATTTTAGAGTTAAAACACTAATTTTAAAATTGATAGAAAACAATATTTTGGAGATAACTTCATAGGCGTTTTTTCAAATAATACCTAAAAAATATACAGTGTCTTAAAAATGAAAAAAAAAATAGTATTTTGTACCTTTAGTCAAGAGCCTTATATTTAGAAAATCATAAAACCTCAATGAAGATATCTCTGAAATGTTATCATATACAAGTTTTATAATAGGTGTTATAACTTAAAAATAATTTTAAAGGCCATTTTGTATGGTTTGCGTAAACGTATTTTTAAACAAATATCGTGATTAAATAACGACAAAAAGTAGTATTGACACAGAACTATTTTTTTAATTATTATTAAATTATATTTAAATAGTTTATAATTATTATTTATTAGATTTTTCTTTTTCATTAAAAGTCTTAGAAATTGCCTATACAGAACCCCTTAAGAGAGCACTACATACCCATTTTTTAAGGGGTTTTGTATAAGCAATTTTAAGGATTTTTAAAAAAAAATTAAAATCTCATAATTGAAAAATATTTAAATACACTTCGGAAGTTATTAAGAAATAGTCCTATGTCAGTAACATATTTTCATTGTGAAGTAGGTATTAATTAATAATTATTAAAAACTAGGCAAAACGTGTTTCTGGAGATGCACGTTTCTGAGAAACTGAGTGATTTTAACATTTAATGACTTCTATAAAAATTTTAACATCGTAAAATAATATAAATTTTGACATAGGTGACTTTTGATAAAATTATTAGAAGTCGACTTATAAGAATTTCCTAGAGTTTTCTGTTTTTAAAAGTCTTATAACTCGATTAAAAATAACATTATTGAAAATCGCCTATGTAAAAATTAAGATCATTTTATGATCTAAATTTTTTTTTATAGAGGTTGTATGCTAAAATTTCTTGAAAAAAATGTTTTCTTGAAATGTGTATCTACCGAAGCATGTTTCACGCGTGGAACACGGGATTGGAGCGTGCGACGTCTTCTTAAATAGGTACTAATAAGTAAATACTTATTTGGTTACCAATTTTTCCTAATATTTAATTTATAAAAATATAAAAATAATTTTAGTCCAAATGAGTATCTCTAAAATAATATACGTGTATATTATATCTAGGTATATAAATGATATAATCATGACCATATATATCTAGAGTATATATCATATATATAATTAGGTGAAAGTCTGGTCTTTGGTAAATTAATAAATTATTATAAAAATACGCAATTCACGCTAGTACTATTGTAGGTACATTTTGACGATTATTGAAATTTAAAATACAGACTATAGCAATAATTTCGTCTTACATGTGTTAACTTCACTGAATGATTATAAACGTTAACGATTAAAAGTTAAGGCAAGCCAATGATAATTTAAACCATAGTAAATTTAATTAGTTATTGAACAAATCAAATAACTAGTTAAGTTCAAAAGTTAAAAAAAAATTGCGTTAAAAAATTAACTTATTAAGTAATGCCCACCTTCGATATTATAATTTGTAAATTAAATTATCGATGTTTACAATCTCGATTCTTGATCATGTCAATTGTTAATGACGATTCAAATATGAAGGAAAAGGGAACCGACTTTTATAATATTTGGTAGAAAACCTTAACCTATACTTAACATTTATAAGATCTATCGGAAAAATAAAAGGGCCGCAAATGTTTCTATTAAGGATATTATTTATTATGACTATGTTACGATATAAGTATGCTTTTAAAAATATTATTGTGGAATTATTTACATTCACTTGAGTAATTTTATTATTTGTAAATGTATGTATATGTTTTTTACGTATTATTAATTTTTATTATTTTATAATGCGTGTGTAAATTAAAATGTAGTCTATTTTGAATAATTATAATGTGATTTATTAATAGATTTTTGTAGTTTTTAACTATAATATTGTTATGGTACTTTAAGTGTTATAAACGAATATATTATTACGCAACGTATATCTACTCGCATTAAACGATAAAAAAATATGAAATTAATGTAATCGATTCTCATATATTATTTTAAGACTGTGTTTAATTATTGTATGGTTAATTAAAAATAAATACGTGGTATTGAAATTAAAATAAAAACCTTTTGAAATCATCGCTTTAGAAAAATAAAAAAATGAGGCCATCTCGATAGAAATAGAGAAAAAAAGCATTAAGAATAATTTGTTATTATAATTAGCTATTGGACAGCTACCAATTTATATTTTTAGAAAATCAGCATCTGATGTGTGTAATTCAACATTAAAACTGTTCTAGGCTTTCAAACACAAGAGAGTTTTTTTTTTTTAAAAAATTGTATGTACCTGTGTGATCGACTTTTTGTAAATATTTAGTCGTTTTTGGATCTTGAGTTTTTTTTTGACCACCTATATATCATAGAATGATCATGTAATATGATTATTGGGACGAGTTCCGTACAATTTATTTTTAAATTATTTAAATACATTAACAACATATTGTATCGCTTACTTTTTTGATCAATTATCCAACTTAACACTTTCCCGCTATTCTTAAGGTTACCTAAGTACAATATAATATAATAATGTATAAAATTATACTATTAGAAAAGTATATTTAAGATATATAAAATATAGGTATACACACAAACACACACAAACATTTATTATATTTAAAAATTTATTTTATACTAAACTTATATATAGATACTTATACCTAAAGGAATCAATATTAAATATTTCTAATTAATCAGTTTCTTAATATTACAAATTCGTTATATTTTAATTACTAAAATGTCAAATAACAGCAAATTAAAAAAATTATATTATTGTTTTTGATCTTTCACAGTTTGAAATATGCTTAAAATAACAAAATATCTGTGCCCTGTGGTTCCAGTTAATGAACTATATCTATTATATTATATTTTAAATTTCTATAGTCATATAGAGTATTTTTATTAATCACTAATATTTTAAATTGAAAACTGTAAACTACATGTCAATCAAAATAATAAGTACTATAAATACTTAATATTTGTGAATGAAAATATTCATTTAACATTCTATCGTGATATTAATATAGTAAAACCTCAATTTAAATTGACAATACATATAATTTATAAATATTATAATATTTAAATGTATAATGTTTAAAGTTATAGTATATAATTTAAATCATTTTACAGACTTCGTACTTGTAGAGAACTTATTTTGTCAGTATTGTCAGAGATAATAACCACTTATCATTTTATCAAACATTTTTGTAGTAGGTATTTACAAAACTATAGTAATTTTCTTTAGTAATAAGTAATAACTTACCGTCATACATGATCGGAACTCCTGTTTCGTAATAAACTAATGCTGGGAAACTGAATATACCGATTTCCGATGCTAATTTTGAATCAGTTGACTTGACGAATTGAATACCTTCCTTATCAGTATCATCATCTATAGTTTCTAATTCCTCCAGTATGCTTGGACAAGCATCACATTTGTCATCATCTAAAAATAGGCAAAAGCGTTTATTTTTAATACATAATAAAACGAATTCCATGTAAAATTAATAATAATTATTTATAATTAATAATAATATAAAAATATTTTTACTACCAAAATGATATTTTCTTATTAAAATTGTATATATTTTATACTTACAAAAGAAGACTGCTAAATGTTCAACATCATTAATTAGTGTTTGCAACGTCTTTCTATCAACACTTTCAATGAAATCTGGTTCAGACTCGTGTAAATCGAGAACCCATTCTAAAATGGCTTCTTCGTGCATCAAATCTCCTATCACACAAAATATTTTTTTATTATATTTTATATTTATTATCATAAAATATAATATGTGAATTTTTACCAGTGTAAATTTTTCGGAATTTATTTCTGTAAAATAATAATGATGGTAAACCAGGTAAATCATATTCTTTTTCTATTCCTCCATCAGAAGTTTTTAAAAACTGTATGTTTTTTTCTTCACATTCATCATCAATGTTTTCCAACTCTGCTATTATTTTATGACTTTTTTTGTCTCCTTCTTTATCTAAACATAATTTATTTATAAGAAACCTATAAATAGTTAATAATTCATAATTTCGAAAATACTTACAGAAAAATACGACAACGAATTTCTTTTCATTTAATATTTTTTCTAACATTTTCGTATTAACTTCTTCAATACGTCCAGGTACTTTTAAAGTATCTTCATCGATGAGCCAAGTTAATACTTCATCTTCATCTTCCAAATCGCCTGTGTATACTAATGGTTCCTTGTTTCTAAAAAATACTAGCGATGGGAATGTTTTAAGTCCATATTCTCTAGCAATCGATGCGTCTTCCGTAGTTACAAAGATTATTCCAGTTTCATCTAATTCATCATCAATGTTTTCAAAACCATCCAG
The DNA here is from genome assembly GCA_025469235.1 of Pemphigus obesinymphae. Taxonomy (NCBI): domain Eukaryota; kingdom Metazoa; phylum Arthropoda; class Insecta; order Hemiptera; family Aphididae; genus Pemphigus; species Pemphigus obesinymphae. The sequence continues at coordinate 24,406 of JAIPRL010000853.1, forward strand.
TATACTGTCACATTCTTGTCCTTCTTCACATCTTCCACCTAGAATGAATATTTTTATTTATAAGATCAAACGTATGTGTAATTTTATTTAGACTTACTAAAGTAAACCAAAACGTATTCATGATCAGCGATGAGGATTTTAAGTATTTCGTCAGTAACTTCTTCAATTGTAGCAGTTGTTTTCTGTTCTATGAGCCATTTTAATACTTGTTCCTCATTAATAAGATCGCCTGATAAAATATGTAAAGTTAAACGCATAGAGTTTAAAATGAGAGTATTTGTAATAAAATAAAATTATTACCTTCGTAAATAGCTGGAATTTTATTTTCAAAATATACTAACGTAGGCAAATGATCTATTCCATATTCCTTAGCTTCATTTTCATCATCCAATCGAACAATCACAATACCTTCTTTATCTAATTCATCATCAATATTTTCCAATTCATTTAGTATACGAATATCCTCTCTGTCATCCTTGTCATCTATTCATAACAATTATAATATGAAAAAATAAAGTTCAAAATGACAAATATTAATAATAATTTATAGTGAACAGTATTCTTATTATTTTAGTATATTATAATTTATTTTCTTTCCATTTAGGCAGACTACAGGAGTGAAATGTGTAATATTCCTTTAGAAGATGTGTATATGTTGTGAGTCAGATTCGAAATTATTAAATGTGACAGAATGCATGAAATGGGTAAATAATTATTATGATTTCACTACAGCTTTGCTTATTAATAATCATTAGGATATATAGTTAATTAATAATATTAATAGTTTATTTAAAAATAATACATACAAAATAATACTGCCAAGTAAGGTTCAGATTCAATAAGTTTATCAACAATTTCATCTGTGACTTCTGGTATTTCTGAATGTCTTTTTTGATGAATTAGCCAACTTAAAACCTCTTCCTCTTTAAGTAAATCGCCATTATATATATGAGGAATCCTTTTTTCAAAATACATTAATTTTGGTAGTGTAGTAATACCATACTCTCGAGCTTCATCAATATTATTAATTTTTACGAATGCAATTCCACTCTGATCACATTCATCATCAATATTTTCCAATTCGATTAAAACTTTCTGGCTTTTTTTTTGGTTTTTATCGTCTATAAATAAACATAACAATTTTATGACTTTATTTTATGTTATTTAATATTACGTAAACTCACAGAATAATACAGCCACATTTGGTAGTTTGTTAATAAGAATATCAAGCATCTCATCAGTTACATCTTCTATTTCATCATGTTTTATTTGATAACTTAGCCACTCCAATACTTTTTCTTCATCCTCCAAGTTTCCTAAAATGTATATTAAATTATTCAATTATATTTTCACTATTTTATTAAAATCACTTTATACCATTATAAAGAGTTGGTACACCATTTTCAAAGTATAATAAGGATGGAAGTTCTTCAATTCCATATAGCTTGGATTCTTCTTCGTCGTCAATTTTTACGAATACTATTCCAAGTGTATCACATTCATCGTCAATGTTTTCTAGTTCATTTAATACTTTCTGAGATTTTTTATCGTTGTTATCATCTTGAAATATAAAATCAATGTTTTAAGATATTATATTGAAGTAGGTATACTCGTTTATTCAATATTTATCGCATGAGTTAAATAGTAAATACATACAGAAAAGTACTGCGATATTTTTTCCTTCTTTAATAAGACGGTCCATCATTTCATTGGTGATATCTTCAATTTCATCTTTTTGAAGTTGATCAATAAGCCAATGCAAAAGTGCATCTTCGTCTTCAATGTCACCATCGTAAATATTTGGTATTTGCTTTTCGAAGTAAACAATTGCGGGTACGGAATTCAAACCAAACGAAGATGCTGCTTGTGGATCCTCAATTTTTACAAATTGTATTCCATGGCGATCACAATCGTCATCAATCTTTTCTAGTTCATTCAAAACTTTTAAAGAATCATCGTCATCATTATCATCTAAACAAAGTATTATAATTTATCGATTTAAAATATAAAATTTTTCTAAGAATATTTTAAGAGCTTACAAAATAATACAACAAGATTATCAACAGAACCGATGAGTGTATCTAAAGTTTTCGATGTTACGTCTTCAATGACATCCTCTTCATCTCCTGTAGATTTGTTCTGTACTAGCCATTCGAGCACATCTTCTTCTCTGGTTAATTCATCTATATGTCACAGTTTCAATGTTTTAATAACTGTATTCATAGTACATATTGAATAAATGTCTTTTGACAAACCACTGACGTTCATAAACAATTGGTATTTGATGCCGATAGTAAACCAATTTTGGCAAGTCTCCTAAATTGTACTCGTCTGCTAAACTTGAGTCGTGTATTTTTACAAACCCAATGCCTAATTGATCTGCTTCATCATCAATATTTTCCAATTCTTGTAGAGCTTTTGCACATTTCTTACATCCAGCTTTATCTAAAGACATAAATAATTATGATGTTATAGTTTATTTATTTAAAATGAAAATTCGTCGAAATGTTTTTGCCATTAAAAGGATAAAGCGGTGTAAGGTAATATATTTCTAAAGGGGCCGCCGAGGTGTAAAGCTGAAAATGGGGTTATAACCACTTCACTTACGAATATCCTTTAAAGTGCATTCTGATCGTTCAGGACCTAATTAAATGTGACTTATCGAGTTCAATTTATTTAACAACACATATATAATAATTTTATTACAATATAAATATATCATAGTAAACTAAAAAAATATATTTTACTTACAGAACAAAACAGCTACATAATTTGTATCTTCGATAATTTTTTGTAATATTTTAGAGTTTACTTCCTCAATACGATCCGGTAAGTCTAATGCTTCTAAACTGGTCAAAAACTCTAATACTGACTCTTCATCCATTAGATCACCTAAAATAACCACGTATAACAGTTAAAGTTAAAAAATAATATTGTTATAATATAATATACATTCCAGTTGACATACCTTCATAGATGATTGGTTCTTTTTTTCGAAAGTATGTGAGTGCTGGGAAATTTTTAATTCCATAATGTTTAGCTAGACGTTTATCATTAATTTTTACAAAATCAAGTCCAAAAGTGTCCGTATCATCATCAATATTTTCAAGTTCTTCTAATACTTTATCACATGTATGACAGCTTCTGGTATCTATAAACATAAATTATGTTGAAAATAATATAATATTATAATATAATAACTTTTTATATATTATTTAAACTTAAGTACTGTTTATGGTTTATTTGATTGTATATACCTATATATATATTATAAACTATAATTGTTGTATTCAAAAAAATATTGTCTGTTGAATAGATCTAGTCTCCAAGTTAAAATAATAGTGTCCCAAAATAATACTACTTTGTATAAAATATATATTTAATATATCTATATCATAATACTTATAATATTATTTGTGTAATATTGGATTTATTTTTCGTAAACTCGTATTCAAGTTTCTATGTTGAAAAATTCTTATTACGACTAGGGTTTTAAGAAATATTAAAATTTTTATTTTTATAAATTTATTTATACATTTATATATTTATAGGTACCCGTTAAAGGAGAAGATAAGATATACAAGGGATACTACCATGTATATATATAATCTAACCGTGATACTACAATACTCAGTGGCAATTTTATGAGGGGATCCAGGGGTATTTAGGGGCAGCTCCAGAGACTTGGTTGGGGGTGGGTTGGGCTAAGTTATAGTTTTTAGAAAACTTTATAACAAAAAAAAAAAAACAACAAACATTTTTACAACACAAATTTCAACCGTCTATTTTTAGTTTTGGCAAAAATATCAATAATATGATGTATTTGGTCTAAAAGATCCATTTTATTATTATATACCTACATTAATAAGACATAATGCTGATAGTCTATTTTCAGTCATTCTTGAACAAAGCCAGGTTTTAACTCTCCTAAGTGTAAAGAAAATTCTTTCGGCAGAGGCAACGCTTGTGGTAGAGTTGCTAATACTTGTATTAATGTTCTAATGGTTGGAAACATATCTTCATCCCTAACAACACACTTGGACGACGTGTCTATAATAGTCAAGATAGTATAATATGGTTTATTTTTTATTTTTATTTTTAACAATATAAAATTTTTTTAGAAAAATACAGACTTGGGGAGGGTCGTGGCCCCCACTTGGAGCCGACCCTGGGGGTACTAGACTTCCTGAACTTTTTGAGCATTATATATATTATACAATATTTAATTCGCAAACACGAATATTTAAGTATTTATATATATATATGAAATGGGTCGAACAGTTCGAAGTTCTAAAAATCAAATCGAACTTCAAGAGTTCGGTTTGGGTTCGAAAGTCGAACTCAAGTAGTAAAAAGCCGAACCAAACCAAACTCGAACTTTTTATTGAACTATTCAAACTTGAAATTTTTTTGAACTTGAACTTTTTTCGAACTTCAACTGTGACAAAATTTGAATAAAACCGTATTAGTTTATCGTTTTATTATCCAGTGCTCGCTATAAAGTAGGTACTATAAATAGTATAATACAATATTCTCAATTTTTATACACAACGAATTTTATTGTTGCGATTGACAGGTGTACGAATATAATACCCATAAGGGTGCTTCCGTTTTAACGATTACAAAATAGATTAAGAATACATATATATATATATAATATATATAAATACAATATAAAGTATTTTGTAATTGTATACTTCCCTCGTAATATAATAATAACAATATTATTGTTCATTCAAAATTTGTATCTCGAAAATAGACAACTTGAAACCCATATCAATGCTTAATTTATAACTGTAGAAAACGTGCCTGAAATTTTCGGTAAAGTATAGGTAGTATAGGCACACTACAGATTACATGATATTTTATATCATATTGTCAATCATGTATACCGATTACCGGGCTTAGTGTTCTGAAGTTTATAAGTATATATTATTTACTATATAGTTTTAGTATTTACATTTCCAAGAAGTAAAGTACCTATCTCGATATTATTTTATTAAATAGAACTATATAAAAACAATTTAATGAAATACAAATTTTATGCAAATAAAATGAATAGTAAATGAATAAAAGGTAAATTAAAAATTGCATTGTGTTGTGACATCATTATGCCATACAACACGTAACTGCTTAACTTATTATTAATTTATTAATTCCTCTTTAGCTATATTTCTTATACATATTAAGTATATTATACTAAATATAAAATGTTAAAATACCCCTTTTCACACAGGTGTCCGAGAAACTATTGGCAAAACATTTTTTTTTGTTTAATATACATATTAAGCAAAAAAAAAAAGTTATAAACTCAATTTTGGCCTCAAAATAAAATGCTAGAAACTCCTCTCTGTTTTCCGTCGGAAGTGGTCGCATTACCGCAGAATAGGAGAATTCTCTTATATTTTCTTATATTCTGTGGCATTATGTCCGAACAATACATAATTATAAGTTCGAATCCCCAAACGTCTTACAGATTTTTAGCGATATATATATATATATAAATTTGTTTTTTTACCTCGATAATCCGTAGCTATTTGAACAAAAACATATTTTAAAATAACTGTTTTGGAACCGTAGCGGTTTTGACAACATTTCAAGGGGGGGTGGAGATTTTATTAGCAGGACACAAAAAATATTTTTTCTTTTACCTTAGAGTTTATCCAAGATACTTTTATATTAAAAAAATGTATTAACCACGGCCCAAGGATGGGGGGGGGGAAATCGCCCCCATCAACACCCCCCTTAAAACCGCCACTGTTTTGAAACTATTCGCCCATCGGTCGTTTTAACATTTCTGTTATTTTCCGTTCCCGGGCTTTCGAGAACACCGCTTGTCCGTAATCAATAATTTATTGTACCTATTGTTAAACCTATAAAACATTTTTCCTATTAAATAAAGAAATTATTTTATCTTGGAAATGTGACCTCTTTATTAAAATTAGGATTAAAAATATTACATTTCACCAAATTATTATTTTTGTTTAATATATTTATATTGAAATTTTCAAGTTATGAATAATAGCTTAATCACCTTTTTAACTAACTATTGTTACAAATATACATTACACATTATAATCATAGTTTATATTTTTATTAAATTGTTTAATGGATGTTTTTTCTTTCATACTGAGCGGTTGTAGCGTAAAAAGAAATCAATACTAAATTAAAGATCAAGACTTTACCTACATTTTCACATGAGTGATTTTTGATGAAATATTTTCAACAAAAATTATAAATCTTTGGTAAATTGTAAAATGAAATGTCCTATAACTTTGTTTTAATAACATTAAAAGTCACCCTTGACGAAATTTAAACAAATTCTTGATTATTATTTAATATACATGTATTTTTGCACTAAAACAGCTCAGTTTCTTTTTGCTCATTTTATCAAGTTTATTCTCTTCATATAATTCGTAAATTACCCAACGTAAATTACTTCAACGTCGTCCAACACTTCCATACTTTATTTAAAAATAATAAAAAGCCACCAAACAATAACAGTAGTCATCCACAATAAACAGTAATAGCAGTACTAACAAGGTAATATCATTGATTTATATTACTAATTACTATATAAATATAATGAATATTTAATCAATGCTAGTCAACCTATATAACAAAATACAAATAATCGTATTGTTCAACTACAATTTGGTACCCTTTTTATATGAAACTAGATTTTGACACTCGTTGAATCACAGAATAAGAGAATTAATTATTGATTTACTTGGATTTTGTATTCGGGTTCGATATAAATTTATTAGTTCGAGTTCGACACTAAGATAATAGTTCGGTTTGGTTCAGATTCAGGTTCGAGTTAAAGTTCAACATTAAAATAAAGTTCGGCTCGGGTTTGACATAAAAGTGTGGTTCGGGTTCGGGTTGGATTTTAAAACTCATAGTTCGACATCTAAATTTTGAGTTCGATCCACCTCTAATATATATATAATGATAAACTGACCAAAACCAAAGCGTCCAAAAAACGCTATTAACTATACTAGATACATAATATTTTCTACATCGTAATTTTATTGCACACATTTTATTTAACCGGGTTGAAATTTAAAAACGAAATTACTTCTTCAGTTTGCTAACAGTTTGAAATACATCTACAACAATTAATCACATACCTATTTTAAATTATTAATTTAAATAAAATTATAATTTTTTATTTATAATATAATAAACACTGGATAGTAGATATTTTAAAATATAGCCTCTACATATTATAATCACTTATCGGTATCCTAAACATTGGTCATATATATATGGATAATATTTTTATTATAGGTACATATATTATATTATTATTATTTTTATTATTATATAATATTGTATATATTATTATACAAAACTGTATAAAAGAAAAAATTAATTTCTTATTATTTCATTGAAATATTTCTAATTTAGAACCCAAACTACGACTATGCTCGTATGATAAAATAAATCAGGTTTCCATGGAAACACTCTCCAAATTTAATTTTAATGCTTGTATTATGAGGTACTGTTATTAAAATGCTATTAAAATTTTAGCATTTCTACATCATAGATATACCATATACATTGGAACTCTATTGTAAAATATAATGAAAATGATAAGTTATGTTTTACACTGTATAACTAATAAAATTAATTAAATTAATTAAATAAAATTGAGAGGATAAAATCGATACAATTTGTTGGTTCAGTAGTATATTGTACGAGATTATTTTCTATTTTTTTTTTAAATTCTCTGATTATATGTGTACACAATCTTAAGCTTAGAATATATGTTATATTATATTGAAAATTCCGATTTAATAAAAAAAATTGCTTGTATGTATGTAAATATTAATTTTAATGTAACCGATGGTCTTGATAATTTACCTGTTATCAATTTAGATTATGTATTAAACTAACCAATGTCATGTGCTCATTATGATTATGACTAAGAATTTGTATTTTTTCTTGAATACTCCAGCACATAGCTGTCTAATTTTGAAACTTATAACAATTTACATGAATAAAAACAAAATAAAATGATTTCATTATAAATATTATTAATAATTACCTAATCAGTTATTTTATTCATTTCCATAACATTTCTAATTGTCTAAGAATTCTAATTATCTAATTAGAATATAGAATTTTTAGTGTTAGAAATATCGGATAATATTATAAATTAGTACTTATTCATATTTTAAATAATTTTTTAATAACATTGACTTTTTAAATTGTATATTACATTTTAATGAAATTTTCATTTTATAAAGATATTTGAAATACTTCCAATTTTTAATTTATAAGTTTTGTAAAGGGACATTTTTAAGAAATTATAAGTTAAGTTAAAATCTAACAATTTAAATATTAAAATACATTTTAAAATTGTCCCGTAACTTTTTATTGTATAATCAAGATATTTGTTTAAAAAAATCATGTTTACGCAAACATTTTAAAACAGATTTATAAAGTAATTTTATTGTTAAAACATCTATTATAAAATCGCGGATAAAATTTCAAAGGAAATCTCATATTGGTATTTCAATTTCTAATTAGGAAACAAGTTATTCTAGAAATAACTAGTTTTTACTTTTTTAAACTACAATAACTTGTTTTATAATAATATAATTAGTGAATTAAAAAACTAAAATGTGGTGTACTCCAAAATATTGTCTCCTATTGCTTTGTTAATTTGTGTTTTAATTATAAAATTACTTTAAGAGAACATAATACACACATTTTCTGTCTCCATCTAATCAAATAACAATAAGGGAAATTTATGTTTAGCATTTTTATCACAACTTTTTACATTTACTTGTACTATATATACTTGTTATATTTAATATTAGGGTAAATAATATAAAAATTAAAATAAACTAATAACTAACAAATTCTCATTTTTACTATCTTGCTCAATGCTCATATTTGTAGTATTTTCAATTTTGTTTTTCAATAAAGATATTTTAAACAAAATATTTTAGATACTTAAACGATCACATTCATTTTATAGATATAATTTTTTTTATCGATTTAATTAATATTATGTTGGCTACCGTAAATAATTGGTTAGTGGTCTTTAGGTTGAGATCCATTGCCTTAGACCACAAACAAACACAATTAACTTATCTAAGATAAGTTATAATATAATAAAGATATAAAACATAAAGTGATCGACATCCGTTTCAGAAGTAATTATATTTATATAAATATTAATAATAATATCATGACTTAAAAACTAAGGATTTCCGTAAAATTATTATATACACTTTTCGATGGGTATCAAAAAATTATTTAAATAATATTTTTGTCAACGAAATCGTATAGTTTAGATGGGTTCTCTACTTACAAAATGATATAATATATGAATCGAATTCTAATGAGTTATATATCTTATAATTATTAGATATACTATTTTAAAATTAAAAAAAAATTTTTTATTCGATATCATGGAGATATACTATATTATATAATATTTACAAAAATTTGTAATTATGACTTTTTAGAGTATAATATATCTTATAATCTAATTAGATATTCTTTTTTGAAATGTTATATTATATTTGATTAAACAATTATAATTAACATGGAAGATAATTTTTGTAATAATAATTATTATTCTTTTCTGCCTTTAATTCTAACTATTTGGGATTGGCCACCCTAGTTTTCACTTCCAATTAACTCAATGTCCCACATCCTCTTCACTTACACCCCCTACCTAAATAATTCTCTATTACATCACCCTACCTTTTTATTCGGATTTTCTCTTCCCTCTTTCCTCCAACATTTCCGAGCCATCTTAATCTATTCTCTCTAATTGTGTCTACTATTGAAGCCACTCTTATACTACTTATATTATATTTGTATCTTAGTTTTTAGTCATATCCACTCATCCACCTTAACATTCTCATCTCTATGACACTCACCATCTGTTCTATATTTCTATCTACTGCCCAACATTCTTATCCATACATCATTGCAGATCTCACCACTATTTTATAAAATGTATTACTTTTTACCTAATTGAAATCCTTTTATCACACAAAGTACCTGTCGCTTCTCTCCACTTTATCCATGCACACTACTTAATCCTGCGAGTTATTATTATTATTATAATTTTTAATTTTTAGAGCTAATATTATCATGTTCAAAAATAAATTAGGCACCTATAATATTGTACGGTACGAAATTTTTAATTCACCTAGTTGTATAGTTATAATATTGTTATGTTGATATACATACGAATATACGTACATATGTACGTATGTACGGTTGTTAATACCATTTGTTAATATTGGAATGTATTTTGCATTTTATATTTTAAATAATTTTTTTAAAGATATATATTAATTAATATTTTATCATAGATTTGGAGTATACGAAATTAATTTTGCATATTTGATTTTGTTTTGTATATTTTAACGTTTTATTCATATTTAAAGTTGAAAAATGTTTTTTGTTTTAATTGTTGTCTAAAATCAATGGATATTAATTACTATTCAAATAACGATTCGTCAATAATTTACCCAATGTTATTAATTAATAATACAACTTACGAGTATATATTATTGTATACAGTTATAAAATATAAAGGTATTACCTATTGTATACGTTTATTTGTTTTCAATGTATTAACTAAACAAATTGGTTTAAAAAGTATTTGTTTAAAATTTTATCATGTTCAACAAGTTAATTACCATGAATACCATTATTGGCATTCAATAGTTTTGTCTTTTAGGACAAACATTAATTAACTCACCATTTTCATTTTGAGTAGGTACTAATTTTGGCATTCACTACATTTAACTTGCAGGGTTTGAGTGCTGATAGTAGTACCTACTCATGTTTCCAATTTAATAACTGTTTACCATATTTGGTATTCCATTTGGTAAGTTTAATAAAATGATCGTAGCGTGCGAGGGAAATCTATTGAATATCCATTTTGGTACTCGAAGCGTTAGTAGCATCTATTAAAAAATAAGCTCAGCAATCAACTTTAAATAGTAAAATATGTAAAAAAAAAAATGTATCTATAAAATAATGTATATGCAATTGATATGATTTAAAAAAAAATTTTAAATTCATTTAATGGTATATTATATTCCTATATCACATGGGTTATAATTATTATTTTAGAATAAGTTATTAAAATACATGAAATATACAAATATACTTTAAATACGACAATTATTAGTAAAATCGACGGTAGAAAAAATATCTAAAGGGGCTTTCACATGATTTTTTATTTAGATGTAAGGCATTTTTTAAAAATATTTTTACAGATAAATTTTTATATATCTCTGCTCGACACTGCATAGCTTACAAATTTGAAAACTTAATACATATAATACAATAATTGTGGTAGGTATGTGTAATGTCTAATGCCTAGGTATTCGATTAATAAAGACATCTAAATTTTGGTGAAATTTAATATTTAAAATAAAATTCCTCTTTGTGTAAATTTCACCGGTTTACAATATTCGAAACAGCTGTTGGGCGATGTCAGTTCAGCAGACGAAATGAAACGGGCCACTACCTCAGATGGATTCGGACGTGTGTGCTATTATTATCTCCGGCGCTCGGCCTCCGCTAAATCGTCAACGGCAGTGTCGAGGGATAGTGTAACCATAATAATACCATGGCCGTCGCGCGTTTTACAATCCAAATTTCTCTCTCTGTATTCTCTACCGGAATACTTCCATTAGAAAGGTCAGAACTTAAACAATTCGAAGCCATTGCCAACCGGTGAAAACAATTTGTATATAGGTACCTACTATACAATAGGTACTAACGATTTTATTTTTGAAAAAATTGGTTGAAAAAAATATTAATGGACAAGTGTATTCGTAATCTATTTATATTTTTACATTTAAAAATGTTTAGTTTTAATCAATTTTTTTAAATATTAATACATTTGTATTTATATTTGCCCCAGCGGCTTCATTAATGCGATTATTAATCTTATTATTGATTATATTAATATAGGTACCTACTAATTGTATATAATTTAGGTACCTATATACCTACTGTATAGAAATTATATAATATAATGACTTTCTTGAAAGATCATAACTCAACCAACTGTTTGGGGGATATAGATTAAATTATCTAATTACTAATTTGGACAGCATAAAATAAAGTAAAAATTCAACTCGTGCTTTGAAATTTTCTGAGTTGGAAAATGACGTCATAAAAATAGTTTCCATTTAATATATACTTCGGCTCGGATATATTTTCTATGTATGTAAATTGGTGCTCAAGTATTTTTAAAACATACCTACCTACGTAAGTTACGTCCCGGGATATTTTTTTAAATTTCCATTTTTCAGACTCAGGACTGTCAATATCATTATATCATCAATGATTATATCACTCAAACCAGTTAACTTGTTAATATTGATATGGTGAAAAATATTGAATTTGAAACTTTTTGGACTGTGTGGAAATAATTCTACAAATTTTTATCGATTGATTATACTTATATACAATGTTACATTCATAGGCATGCGCACGGGTGCAGTTGGATGTGCTTTCGCTGTACCTGACCAGGCTGGTAGGTATTTGTTGTAGTTTATAAGGAGTAATAGAGCCGATAAACATTTCAAAATACTACCCGACTTCTAGCACTGCGAACGCCTACGGTTACATTGTACTTACAAATAGTTTATTTATTTTTAGTTTTCTTTTTCAACCATAACCTTTTTATTTAACATATTCATTTTGTATAAGTACATTTTACTTTTTAATAATAATAATATTGAAAATCTAGTCTGAAAAATGGGAAGGAAAAATATTGATTTTGAAAAATATTCTTAAAGGGCTTAATTTAGGTATATTTCAAAAATATTTTGGACTAAAAGGTATGTCAAACAATTTAAATGGGATGTAATTTTTTATAGCAACCAGAATTTTTTTTTAATATATTTTGATTTAATTGTATTTGGTCAGATTATAATAGGATTTTTAGTTTTAGAAAAATTAAACTTTGAATGTAGATAAAAAAATTTTAATACCAGAAAGTAAAATGATAGGCTTTTAAACTTTCAACTTTTAGCTTATATTTTAAATATAATATATAAAGAAATTACGACCGATAATGTTATTACGAAGAGGGCTATTAATAAAACCATCATCGTATTATCCTTCTTTGACCTAGTGAGTTAACGACGACGATACGTACCTACAGACTCTTCAATATATATTATAATAACGACATTTCACTATTTATTCCATGCCAAAACCGATATGGTTGAATAAAAATATTTAGTGTAAGACGTATAGATTGAAAATCGTAACATATATATAAATATCTATATTTTAAAATAATAATAATACTAATAAAACAAACACAGAGTTTAATAATAACATCCGTCATATACATTATATTATACGAGTGGTGTCAAATTACGATTTGGCATTGAATATTAACGTATTTTTACGATAAAAATGAAATTCTTTTTCCTGTCTTCGCAATGGAATTTTCACGAGATTAAATTCTATTAATTTTTTATAAATTAAATTTTGAATTTCGACAAAAAAATATATAACAGACCTTGTTTAAACACGAAATACTTTGGCAATAATTTGTTCGAACAGAATTAATTTTTTTCTCATATTATTTAAATCCCAGCCAGTGAGTGACTCATGTGTAATATAATTATACAGCTGCCAAATGTAATTGGGGACAATATCCATAGATTTTGCCAAACGGTTGTACCTAAACGTATATAATATTATGGTGACGTAGGCATAATAACGGATAATGACCGAAAATGAATTAGTTTACCTGCATGACTAAAAATGATCGGTTTTAACCAATTTTCAGATATACCTAATAATATGTTTGTAGCGTAATAAACGCAATTGGCGATAGTTTCCAAAATAGTGTCGCACTCGAGTACTTACACCAAAAAACGGCCACGTAGTCTTTTTCGTTGAGCACCCGTTCCAGCTGTTTGGCCGTCACTTCCTCGATGACAGGTTCGATCTGGTCTTTCGGCCGGTACGCTGCGGCCGGCGGACTGGGTGACGCAGTCCCGGACCCGGTCGCCGCCGGTAAGTCTTTCTTGGCGACCACGTGCTGCATGACCGCGACCGCGGTAACCGCGAACACGGCCAGGTAACCGAATCGGACCATCGTGGCGGTGGTGTTTCACACGGGGGCGTGGAGAAGAAAATGAACTCGGAGTGAACGCGCCGTCCGTCCGCGGCGGCGATCGGCCGATTCTCGCGAAAAACGGTGTCGAGTGAGAACGAAATAATATACTTAAACAATGACGATTTGCAGTAACGATGACGGTGGCGGCGATGGCGAACTTGATGTGCACGGTAAGAAAATACGGATTCGCGACAAACAAAAACGTTCTATTTTCGTATTGTGAACATTATTGTTTGTTTTTGTTTTTTTTTCTCTTATATATTTTAACTGTTAGCGTTTTATCGATCAATATTCGTATATTATATATATATTTTTTTTAAAAAAGCTTCGTTGAGCGGAGTTTTATCGTTGTTTTTTTGGTTTTTTGAAACGGAAGACCGGTACTGACCAGCAGCCGCATGACTGGCTGACGCGCGCACTGTGCCTGGGCTAACCTCGTCTGTTTGAGATCGCCGCAGTCGCTAATCACGCGCCTACACCCGCGGGGGACGAGCTTCCACCCAGCTTAAATGCAGTGTTGTACGGCCGCCAAGACGCGTTCGATTTTATATCTTTAACGCACGCACACTGACCGCGTCTATTATCTGATTTTATATTTGTATTTGTTTTATATTTTTAAATAATCCTGTACGTGGCGGCGGAAACTGAATAATGACCGGACACGATTTTGGTACATTTCCCGAAGTCGATATCTGTGAGAAGGGAGAGAAGGAACATATTTTCGATAATACCTGTGCACTAAATGCTCTCCAAGATTAAAAATGTAAAAATACATATTATAATTTATTTCCAATTGATCTTTTAATAACACATTAATTGTTAAAAACATTATATAGGCAGCGGCAATACAAAAAAATCAAATATATTCGATTCTGAGTGTAACGAAAAATGTATTGGTCTTACAACGTTACAGATGTGTTTTTAATACAAAATATTTTTTATATTATTTATTATGTACATATATTATGTACCTAGTGAGGTAGGTATACATTTTTTGGAGAAAAAGCTTTCTAATAGGTTCTTTCTTTTTATTCGTATTTATTGGTATTTTATAGAGGTTATTTTTCGATTTTCCCAATAATTTTTTAACCCTAAAGAACCTTAAAACAATTGATTTTATTGAACAATTCTTGTACATTGGAAAATAACAAATAAATTGGTCATACTTACCGTTTTATATAATATATATAATTTCGTTTTTATGTATGAATTAATAGACATTTTTGGTTAATAGAAGTTGGATAGGAAAACTAAAGAGTTTTTTTTTAACGGAAAACGATTATGCCCTTTGAGTTATTTTAAATATTTGATTAACGTACCTATTCAATATTTTCCATCGACAAAAATCTAGGACTACTATTATTTTTAGTAATTAAGTCGAGTCAAAGTTAGATTTTTGACTATTAATTATATTTAATAGTACCTAAATATAATATTGTTGGCAAACATTTGTAATGCTATATATAAAATACTAGAAAAAAATCAATAAATAAATCAATAGTCTTACACAATCATGTGTTAATTGATTATTGCTTTACATTATTTTAGTAAATATTTTTTACATTATAATTTGTAGGCTACAGCTAATGAAAACAAGTTGATTTGTTATCTCATTCTCACGATTAAAAAATATTTTTTAAAATATGCTAAGTTAAGTAAATATGGACAAGGTAAGCTAAATTAAAAATTACTATAAATGTTGGTGTATTAAAATAAATTAAAAGAGGAAAAAATGTATCTCAACTTAACTCAGATACAAAGTTAAAATTATATTAAACTATATTAATTATAAATAGTCTAAAATTGTGTAGTGGATTACAAAAGAACTATTGGGCCAATTGTTTATTATTATTTTTTTTTTTAAATACATATATTAAAAAATAAGAATCATGTAAAAAAAAAATATGTACGCAGTGGTGTAATCCCCTTTTCTTTCCTACAGGCCGCAGAGTTGGTTAGTAAATAAAATTTGAAATTTTCATTACTTTTGAGGATCGTAAAAGCTATTGGTAAGAGTAATTTTTGAAAAAAAATATCGAAAATAGTTACATTTAAAAAAATTAAAAATTAAAATGGTTAAAGTTATCGAAAAAGGAAAATTGTTGTTATGGTACCTTAAGCAAGTTCTAAAGTATACAAACATTTTATTAAAAATAATATCTTAGTAAACATCGTCTCGGTTTGATGGATCTAGAAACAGTCATTTTACAGTCATTTACGGCACTCACAAGGCTATTTAAATAAGTACATTATATCTATATATATATATATATATTATATGACGTTTAAATGATAATACATAAAATATTTTTAAAATGTAATACGATAATATTGTTTATTTCAATAGTATAAAATAATTTACTTAAAATGACCCCACACCCTCTATTTTTAAGGGGTTCTGTATTGGTAATTTCTAAGATATTATAAGAATGATAGAAATATAATCATTTAAAAACTTAAATATATTATAAAAGTAATATGTAAATAGTCTCGTATCAGTAACAATTTTTATGGTTGTGTAATTACGACATTTGTTTAAATACATGTAAATAAAAAACAAACAAAAAGGTATTTTAAAAATGGTTTTAGAGGTAACACACCTATTATAAAATATATAAAGAATAATATTTTAGAGATCACCTCATTGGAATTTTATGCTAAGTAACTTACTTTAATTTTATTGTTCAAGATAATATGTACAAAAAGTTTTTTCACATATTTAAATGACACGTTTTTTAGTAATTAATATTTTGAAAAACGCTGATGAGATTGTCTCTAAAATATTATTCTTTATTTAAATTAGCAATAGGTTTTTAACTCTAAAATTATTTTAAGAGGTAATTTCGTTTATTTTTAGTGAACATGTTTTTAATATTGAAAATCGTTGGTGTACATAATATCATAATTGAAATAATCATCTAAATGAAAAATCAAGTGTAAAAAAAGTAATAATAAAAAAACGGGTCCAGTAGGGGTGAAAGAGTCCGTTTATCGGGTGTTAGTAGGGGTGGAAGCACTTTGTTTATCAGACAGGATACTCTCGGTAGATGTATTGCATTTGAAAACATTATTCTGAGCGGAGCTATAGTATAATTATGGTTATTGCTGCCAGTTATATATTCAAACATTGGGTATAGGTATTTTCACCGTAAGAACAAACCTATCAATACATCTGGCATTAATCAGCATCAGCATTGATTTTTTAACACTTTAATGTCCAGCTTATTGTTACATTTTATGCAATTTTATGCAATTTAATTCAATTTGAAATATTATGTAATATAATTTTGGCAATACCTATTTTATTTGTTTTCTTTTTAAAATATTAGATGTTAGATATTTAATATGAATTATTTACTTCATTGCGAAATTGGGTTTAATATATTACTATTTATTAGTGTATATAGTAACCACGGTTATTAACGAAGGATAACCGTGATAGTAATGTAATAAAAGCAACATGTTAAGTATTTTTAATATTAAATTATTTTACATTTTTTTTATTTGACTGTAGTCACTATAGTAATAGATACAATGTATACATAGTTAGGTATATTATGTTTAGCATCGCGGTTTAGCTAAAGGGGACTATGAATTAAGATACCTATATGGCTTTATATACTATTATATTGCCCATATGTAGATAAAGTAAAAATCCATATAAATATTTCATTACTATGTTTCATAATTTATTATACTATTATATTTCTATTTCTTATTTTATTGATTTTTTTTTTGTAAAATGTATTTCTTTTTAGGATTTAAATACCAATGTTTCAATTTTGTGTAAAATAATTTTAAAAAATATTGAAAATATATTTAAAAAAATGCTTGGAAAAAGTATTTGGAATACTATATAAATACTTTTAAAAGTATTTAAATACTTGTATTCGAGTACTTTATAAGCCTGATTATACTTCTGTGGTGTGCGACGTATATTTAATTTGATATATAATATGTACCTACCTATTATTTATGTCGATTATCCGAATTTAAAAATACTAGATAAACTGAATATCCGTAACAGCTTATCCAAAATCCGAATTATCCGGGTAATCCGAATAATTTTATTATCGGCTAAAAACCTAATTTAATCTAATGGATTAAATGGTATGGAATTTTGATGGGTAACTGAAATATTTCGCGATTTTGCGTACATTTTCTGCAGTTTTTTATGTGTATAAAATCAATTGGGATAATTTAAACACGATTAAATGTAACAAATAGTTTTCAAAAATGGGTTATAAAATATACTAAATGAGTTGGATGGTTAACAACATTTGATTTATTCGAATTATTCGGAATTCGGATATATCTGACGACTGACATCCCTAGTACCTGTATTGAATATTATGTTAATCGCTATATCTTTCGGACAACGAAAATGATTCCTCGTTTATTGCACATATTTCAAATATAATTTGGTGACTTTTACAGAAATATTTTATACGTTTTGAAATATTAGGTATTATGAATAACATTATATTGATTATGACATGAATTTTATGTTATAGATGAATGTGCTTCATTACAATCTATATACTTTACCAATTGTGAAGGCTTTTATAATATTGTCCACATAGATTACATCAATGCTGGGAAAGTTAATGATTTTTTTTAACTCAGTTAAGTTAAGTTAATAGAAAAAAATATTAAAAGTTTAAAGTAAATAGTTATTTTTTTTCTTGACGATTAAGTTACCTAAGTTAAAAGTTAAGTTAAGATAAAGAAAAATAACTTATTAACTTAAGTTAAAATAATTTTTTTTTTCGTTTGAGTCAATATAATATTGGAGATATACAATATCTATTATTTTTTTGGAAATACTGGTATTTTTAGTTTTAAGCATTTAAAACTTTTAATAATCATCAACATACTATATATTATTGAAAATACTACAATGTATTTATAATAATAATTATTAAAATTAACAAAAAATAGGTTCATAAAATGTTTAATTAGTAGATACCTACACTTTTCTTCAAAATTCTAACAAATGGAAATTTCACATTAGAAATTACCTACTTAAATATTGTTTATTAATGGGAAATCTAAAATATAGAGATCCCACTCAAACTGATACGATAATTTCTATTCTAACCATCTATTTTCACAAAAATGTTCTTATTTTAATCTCATATTATATAGACTCAAACACGGTCTCCTAAACAAATATAACAATGAAATTAAATTTAATATGATTGTGACATAAGAATTAAAATAATTTTGATATATACACGATCAAGAAAATTTAAGTAAAATAACATAATCCTATTAATATATTACCTAGTCATAATTCAATTAATTATTGTTCTATGAAATACCTACTACAACTTTTTATCAGGTAGATTTTATAATACTTTAAATAACAATAATAATAACATAAAAATTACCTTTAAAACTATTTACTACTGTTATAGTATATTATAATATGTATCATATTATTATTATTATATATATTATTTGTTTTTTTTATGTTACAAGTCTTCATTTATTAATTTTCATTTTTCTATTCCTTTTTTATTTTTTTATTATTCATATTACATTTGTAACTCCATGATGACTTGCGGTCAAAACTATTTAATACTACTTACCTACTCATAATCTTTTTTTTAATACTCTGGGCAAGTTTAATTTTTATAATATAAATTATATTTATTTAAATTTTTATAAGAGTAGATATAAATTAATTTTCAATTTTTCAATTTTAAATATATTTATAGATAATATTATGACTACAATTTTTATTTTTATTTTCGCCAAAATGGTTCTGCGTTTAAATAATGCATAATACTGAATGAATAGTCACCGTATGATGGCTAGTTTTTAATTTTTTATATAAAATTAAAGTAACTTATTATCTATTATTTTATTTAAGTACTGAAATAAAACAATAACTTTATTACTTTTATCAATAATTAATGATAATATATTTTTTGATCGGCTTTTGACTGATTTCATGAGAGAATTATAAAATGACCTACATTAATAATAGTACCTTCTCCATTAACCATTATACAATCTCATATACTTAATTATAAGTACTTTTACGTCATAGTGCAATTATATAAATACAACCTATATTTCAGTTATAACTGTTATAACTTATAAGTATTGTTCAAAAATTAAATATTATGATAATTAGTAGGTACAATTTAAAATTAAATAATATTCTAATCGAATGTATAATATAATATTTTAATCGTAAAAGTAAAACTTATTTAGGATCTAAAAATAAGGCTAGATAAAAAAAAAATGGTTATTTTTAAACAATTCCACGATCCCCCTCTTGTTTAACTCAATTTATTAAAAATAATAATAATTAGTAATCTTTATTTAAATAGTATTTCAAAAGTAACAACGTATTTACGAATCAAAACTAGATATTTTCATAATAATTATTTTTATTTTTATTTTTGTTGTTAGCTGTGTGACACGTTTTCCAACAGATCGTTCAATTCTGCAATGCCACAAGGTAAATTATTTTATACTTACGTGTATAGAAAAATATTCAATTTTGATAACTTATTAATATGGAGTGGGGGTTTCTTGGATACAGTTTTTAAACATTTTGGGCAATTGATAATATTGATTATGAAAGTTATATCATCATTGCAGAAGTGGAAGAATAATTACATAATTATATTAATAACATTGCATTATTTAAATACATTATAGACGATTATTATAATGATATCGATAACAATGTAGGTAGGCACCTATATGGTGTATGTGTATTTCATGAGTTCGTAATGCCGCAAAAATGTACATTCAAATTTGAGTAAAATTATAGATTTAAATTTCAACAACGTATTAATATGTTAATTTTATACAAATTTATTAAATAATTTGTATTCAAAATTAATTAACGAAGCAGGATATCCTACAATATTAAAATACAACACTACAATATTACAATGCAGTACTACAATATTATTATTCAATAATAAATATAAAAAAAATCATATTGAGTTTTTTTTATCGTGCTGTATTTAATTTTAATTTCCAATAAAAAGTTTTTATTGGTAGACCAAATCAATATATTTATATATTGATCCATATCTTCAGTTACACGGTATATATATTTGATTTTTATAAAGTATTTCTTTATTTAAATATCAGTATTTCAAATCATAATATGTAAAAATTCAAATTTTTATTATTATTTAAATTTAAATATATACTCTCTATTTCTATGTAGTCAAACTAAAGGATTTTAAAACTGTGTTTAGTATAAATCATTCGGTTAAACATCTTGAAATATTTCGATCAAAAATTTTAGTTCGTTTTGATTTAAAATGTTTACAATTTTAATTTTATAAAAACCAAACATATATATAAACAATTTACTCAGAAATGTAAGATCTATTGAAAAAGTTATTATATGATTTGTGATCCAAATAATCTATAAGAAAATCAAATCAAATTTGGAAATTTACTGATTTGGACCACCAAGAAAATTATTTAGTTGATTAAATAAAATAATAAATCTACGAGAACATTAATTTTTTTTTTTAATACATTATATTTTTATAACTAAGTCTATTATGATTTAATTATTTTTGATTGTTTTTTGATAACAATTTTATTTTAAGAAAAACAATATTTTTAATATTATAAAATTGTTATTGTAACAAATTTTTTAATATTTTGAACCGGACAAAATCTTTTACTTACTATAATTTCATAAAATGTTGTCCAAATTTTGTATTTTATTAATCAATAAAATAAAAATAAATAAATATAAAACACTTAATAGTTTTTTTAATGATAGTGAATTTCTCAAAATGATATGAAATTGAAATTTCATCATGTATAATATATATTATATGAATTTATAATAGAAAACTATTAATGATTTAAAAACACAGTGTATATATATCTATATTAATGTCTAATCCATAGGTGTAAAATGAGTTACTGCAACTTATGGTAAAATTTAGACATGCAATGCACCACCCGTTGATATTTTGGAGATCAGTTCTTAAAGTTTGTTATATTTTTACACATTGTAGCAATTATTTAATATTAAATCTGTTAAGATCCAATTGAAATATTCAATTCAAAAAAAAATTCTGAGTGAAGTTGGTAGTATTATTTTTTGATTTATAACTAATAATTTCCCATTATTTCAGAATTTTTTTTTTAAAGTTCAGAAAAATACTTTAGAAATTCAAAAACGACTTAATTAATTAAAAATCAATTAAAATAAATTTTCATCATTTAACTCTGTACTTACCCAAAAACTCATTCTCGATGTGATAATGAAAAAAAAATTTTAATTTAAGTATACATTAAAATATTTAAAATTTCCAATTTTTTTGTAAATTATCAAAAATTAAAATTTTAACACAGCAATATTATGTTACAGTAAGTATTTTGTGCACTTTTTGTTTATCTGGTATTATTTTTTTCCAATTTATAATAATAATTTTGGGTAAGTATAGTTTTCTTTTACGCTTTAAATATTATCCCTTGAATTTCCTCTATATTATTGTAAAAACATGAGATTTCTCTCTCCTCTCAAAATATTACAATTTACTAATATATTTTGTAAAATTCTTATAAGTTAAAAATGTTATTTATTTTAATTGAGTTTCATTTATTAAATGTTTGCATTCATTCAAGTAGCTTATATTGTTTACCTTAATTTAAATTGTCTTAATTTAAACATTGTTTGTTAAAACTATAAGAATTTTTTTCATTGAACATAGTCAGATTTTTTTTTTTTTAATGAGGGAGGTTAGAATAAAAATTAATTTTCCCCCACCTCCTACATAAAAGTCCCAAGTTACATCTATGGTATGATCTAATAGATGAAAAAATCATATTCAATTTGGATTAGATTAATTCCGATAAAATATTATTTTACGAGTAATAATATACTTGAACTTTATTTTTTCACCAGTTTGTTAAAATACTCATGCTTTTATGGTTTCTATCATATTGATTATACATGTATAGCCGATATCGGTGTTTTGATATTATTTTCAAAGTTAAGTAATACGAGTATATTACTCACGTCCCCACTTTGAAGTGTGTACCTACATATATGACAAACGTAATATCATTACGTATAAAAAGATCGTATAGACGACATAATATGGTCATTTCTCGTTTTATCATTTTGTGTTTTGCCTTTTTTACAAGGAAAAAATCCTTGAGATGACTTCTCGTTCGTCAGTGAAGATCGCCATTATAGGAGCCGGACCGGTAATCATATTCATAAATTTATTTTACGCCAAATTTCATAAAAATGTAGTATTGATTTCATACAATTATAGTGAATTTTGATTTTAGGTCGGATCGTTGTTGGCTTGTTTTATGGCAGAATATGGTTATGACGTTACGGTCTACGAAGGTCGAACAGGTAATTCGTTTTTTAATTAGGTATTCAAGTGAAACAATCAAATTTAAAACGATGGTTTTAAAAATCTTATTTCTTTACGAAACAAAATACTATAATAATGTGTTTTATGCCATTTTTTTGCGAATATTTTGACCGGTTTTTTAATTATCATTAATTTGTATTTTGAGTATAGTAAAGGTTTTAGAATGACTATTATTTTTGTCTTCTGAAAACAATTTTTCGACCAAAAAGTCCTATCAGTTCATGTATACTACATATAGTGTAAAAGATGGTTTTTAAGATGGAAATCGTTTTTACCATTCACTCTTGTTTTATAACTTTACGATTCTCAATATGTTATTAAATTTATAGTTTATCGATATAACGATATTACGATTAACGAATAACGATGAAATAAATAAAATACATTTTACAAACATTTTTATTTTATTTTAATATTATCTATATTGTTATGTATATTATATAAACAATCTATATGCTACAAAAATTTAATGTTCTTAAAATATTTCCTGATAGTAAAATAATGTTTTAATACATTTTGGAGTTTTTCGATCTGATAAAAAACATTTGTAAATTGTTTTTATAATATGATTACCTATATTGAAAATATTACAATAATGTATTTTATTTTTATTTTATGTATGTAGTTTGTAGGTATACAATTTTTCGATTAAAAGGAGTAAAATTATGGGTTTGTGGATATAGGGGTTTCTGACTTAATAGAGGTCATTTTTTGATTTTTAAAGTCATTTCAAAAAGTGTAGTAAAAAACTCTACCGGTTTTAATGAAACATTTTTATAAATTGTGAATTATCATACCTATAAACTTGCCATGGTTACTGACTTATATAAAATATTTATAACTTATATATTTTTAAATGTACTTAAATATTATGGTTATCTATTAAGGTCGAAGCTCATCGCGTCATCGTATATTGAAGTGGCATTGTACTAGCATTTCACTTAAGCCATTGGGTACCTATAGGATTTATTGGATTTGAAAGCAATGAAAAACCGTTTTTTTCGATATAAAGTTTTAAGTGGAACCGTGTAATATATATAGTACATAACTATCACTGTAAAGAAAACTTGAATTTTGAAAAGTTAATAACATAGGTAACATACCTACTATAATATAATATATAATATACGAGTATATATTTTTTATTTCATCTGAAGTAGTTTATTCTGTAGTAAAATTTAATGTAGTATTTAGCAATATGTTATATGTTTTCTTTAGTAGGTATAATATTTTTTTGTAAAATAACCGAAAATTATTATAAATTAAAAAATTATAGTGCTATAAACTTGAAATTTACACTAACTATTTAATGTAGCAATATATTGACGTAAAAAAATTGTTGACTACTTTTCAGTAAATTTTTTAAAATATTGAACTTCGATTTGTATTGTTGTACGCTATTGCTGTTTACACTTTTTTGGGGTAACTTCCGAGTAGGATTTATGGTTAATGGTAGATGGTATTTATAAAAGGTTAATTTTCAATTTTCTCAGTAGTTTTTTAGATGGAGAAGAATATTATCAAAAATAACTGAAAATGATAATAAATCAGAAAATAATAGTATACTGAGATTCGCTCAGAATCGTTTTATAACATAATTGATTTATCATTGCTTTAAAAAAAGTTTTCATTCCCTTTACATTGCTCTTGTTCGATCCATGCTTGAGTATAGGGTTGTAGATTGGAACCCATATCTTGCTCAGGATCAATTGCGTCTTGAGCATGTTCAAAATAAATTTTTATCTTTCGTCACTTACATACTTGAAAATCCCTCCTTTAATCATGATTATTCCCATATTCGCTCTATTTTAAATTTACCTCCCTTACTTGACCGTCGTAATCATATTGACTATCTATTTATTAATTCCCTTCTTAATAACTGCCTTGATGTTCCTGACCTTTCTCGTGTCTCTTTTAGAGTTTCCTCTCACACCATAAGAAATCTCACGCATTTTTTACATTCCTTCTCATGCCACCTCCTACAACAACAATCATCCTATGCATAGAATGCTAAGAACATCTACTCAAATATGTATGTAAATGTAATTAAGTTTATATTGTTTTGTTATTCATTGTTTTATTTTTTCTATTATTATTCACTATGTATATTTAATCTTGTAATTGCCATTTGGCATTGATATTAAAGTACATAAATAAATTAAATTCAATATATTCTAATTCGCAACTAGTATCCTATCCGACAAGCGATGTACTTCCATCCCCTTCTGACTGTCACGTTTAGAAATGTAAATAAAACATTATTTTACTTTATAGAATTTTTTTCAAAAATTTAATATATCGTGTGTAATATAATTTGGGGTTAAAGTAATACCTATCTTTACAAATTCTTAGATTCTTAAAAGTACAGGTTTTTTTTTTAAAAAAAACTCCCCCCCGCCACTGGAACCAAGAGGATTAGTATGGTTTTTACTACCGACTAGTTTATCATTAAAATTTGTTTTTTGCAGACAAATTATATTTGATTATTGATTTTGTATTTAACCTTTTTAAGATTATTAAAACATAAAGTCAAAATATAATATAATATTATAACAATAAAATTGCTACATATTAAAAATTATATAGGTAATACTAAAATTTCTAAATCATTGAAAATATAGCGTTTCTGGAATGTATGTTAACAAATTATCAATTAACCAATTTCGATTTATAAAACTTGTGTCGTACTCGATGTTTATTCAATTTAATAAAATTTTTTCTCCAAAGTATGAGAACACGTCGTTGATTGATTCATTTTCGTTTAGTATTTTTTTTCGTAATTTAGAATTTAAAATTATTTTTTTGTCCAACATCTAGCCTCCTAATTTTCCAATTTTTGTATCCACTCTCGGAGATAATTACTTATTTATTATCAATAAACTAGTTAAGACTCTAATTTTACACACTCCATAAATTATTTATGTAGCTATAGTTGAAACTATCTAGTTTTTATTATATACATAATTTAACCAATATGTTAAAACACAAATAATACTATAAACACTTTTAAATGAAAGTATTTCGTTAAACCTACACATTTTTTTCTTTAAGATTTAATAATTTTGTTGTTTAAAAAAATAAGAATGAAAAAAAATTAACACTAATTTCACAATGCCAATTGGACTATAGCCAATTGTGAATATCTCACTCGAGTTTAGTTTTATTAAGTATATATATACATATATATATATATATAAAATGACATGTATTAGAATTAGAATTTTTTTTTTACGAAATCAACACAATATGAAATGTATTATTCAAATCAAAACTACAGGGCGTGGCGAAAATTTTGTGGCTCGTCAATTTTGGGGAAGTCAATATAAAGAAAAGTTATTCAATATTAGTTTTTACAGGATATGTAAAATTAGATAATAATAAAATTATATTTTCAGCTAATTTTAAAAATTAAATCATAAGTGGTGTTCTTCATTACGATTTACTAAATATTATATATTACTATATATCTATACTCTGTATCTGGTATATATAATATTATATATACTAGATTATATACCAGATACCTATTATGTAAATAATTTTCAAACTTTCTTGAAGCAATAAAAATACATTGATAGCCAACACATTTATCAGATCTTACTACAGTGTTTTCTTTTGAAGAAAGCTGAGATCTTAAAACATTCACTGAAAAATCTGGAAGATCTCATGGTTCTAGAAATATTTGAATGAATGATGAAAAACTGCAGAACATTTCTACATACACATAATATACATAACATACACATATTATGTGTATTCATTATGAAAGGTATTAGGTATACAAGTGATAAATTATATTATAATGTTTAAAATCCATTGAAAACCAAACTACGTTATGTATTTTGATCCTGAAAAATAAATATTGAATAACTTGTATTTGTATGATAATTAAAAAAAAACTTTTATAAATTGTAAGGAGATTTTTTGCCACCCTTTACATTTAAAATGCATTTACAAATCCCATGAACAAGAAATCAATTAAATTGCTATCAGAAATATATAAATAAGAACCTATATAGGTTACAATTTTGAAAAGCTATTTTTATTTATTGTGATTCTTTATTAATTAGATTATTTATATTATTATTTTTTCTGTTGTTTATGTTCATCGTCTTGCAATGTTATTGAATGTAGGTAGTCGGTAAGTATAGATATATATAAAAAAAATTTATAAAAATGTATTATATTATATAAAAACATATAGGTACCTGCTTCACAAATAAATATTTTCCCATTAATTTTTGGTTTTTACTTTATATTTTATTTGTCGTTAGAACATAAATGTTAGATAGCTTATACTTTATAGGTACCTACCATTATATTATTAAATATTATATTTTTTATTTATATGATCGTAAAAAAATATTTTAATAGCGTTGGAAGATTTTCGTAAAATAAAAATAGAAACTCGTAGAAAAATAACAATTAAAGTTTTTTTACAATTCACATAGTATTTAAATAAACGTTTAGAAAATAATATTTTTCGAGTTTTATCATATTTTGAATTTTGAGTGAATTCATGAATGTATATTAGTCTTAAAATGATATGTTTTATTTTATGCAAGTATATTGTACGTAACCAGAAATTAGTTTAATTTTTTTTTCATGGGTAGGAAGGGTCCATTTTTAAAATACTGAGTTTTTTTTTAAAACAAAAAATGTTTAAAATGTTTTTACATAAATTTTTTTCAGGGGATCTAGACTTTATGTACCCTTTCCCCTGGATACATCGCTGCAAGTATACACTTTTTCCTATAAAATCAGTGATAAAAAATTTTATGGATATGAACTTTAAAAAAAATTTTTTAATCTCATGTTTTGACCAAAAATAATTGTTCAAAAGTACGTGTTTACCGATATAGGTTTTAGTTATTTTGTTATAAATGCAGAAAATTATACTTTGAAATTATTTAAAATATACCTTTAACAAATATTAATTGTAACATTAAATTAACGTAATGACATTTTCAAATACTTTTTACCATTTTCTCATTTGTAAATATTTTGAAATTGAATTCCTCTCAAATTTTTTAATATAACTTTGGTAATATTTGGTGTTAAGGCTTGAAAATTTAGTACAAGATTCATTGTATGTTTCTTATACATTTAAAATTAATTGTCCGTGTGATTTTTTTTATAAAGTTTTAAAGTTTTTTTTGTGATATTATTTCTTCATATCTGTACCTATCTAGAATCTAATTGGATTTTTTTTATATTCTTATTAAATATTTTCAAAATAAATAATATTTTATAGATAATCATGTAGGTATACTTATCGATTTTGCAGATATCAGGTTGGCGGAAATTATCAAAGGACGGTCTATAAACTTAGCCCTATCCGAAAGAGGTATTAATGCTTTGCGATTTGTGGGTCTCGACAACGTTGTAATTGATGAACTCACTGAACCTATGTATGGCAGAATGATCCATTCAATCGATGGCAAAGAATATAGCATAGTTTATGATATTTACAAAAACAAGGTATATAAATAAATATAATATAGCGTATAGTTTGTAAATGATAATTTATTAATATAGATGGACTTTTTAGTAATTATAGTTAAATTTTTCAAATTATTATTTCTAAAACGAATAATATCATATCTAAGATTTTGTATGAAAATTTCAATTTCTCGTTAGGCAAATATTAAACTTATTTCGTTTATTGTTGTAACTGGTCAGTGGATATTTAAATTCATTTTTGACAGATATTGGTTATTTTGTACATAGATATTATATAATATATTATCGATTAAATATATTGATCTCATTCTGATTTACGTATATTATTACCTATTAGTTATTATTGAATATTTAATCCTTGAAATATTTTGACCAAATACCATTAGGTAATATTTAATAAATTTATTATTACGATGTAATTTTGAATATATTTATTAATACATTTCTTTGTGTAATTTGAATGTGGGCAAAAAGGTTTTTATATTATTTTGGTATTATAAATTTTATTTTTTTTTTATATTTTCAAGGTTTTCAAATTTTAGTTTAAACTTATATACCTACATTTTAAATGCATATAGTTCAATATCTGGTGTTTTCAATGTGTTTTTGAAATGTTGGTAATATATAGTTAATATAGTTTCAAAGCACATTATATTCACAGTATTAATATATTTCATATTTATATCCATAAGAATTTTTAGAAGAAAAATACTGTAATTAAAATATTTAAAAAAATAATGTTGTAGAAATATTTATAACAAATTAATAATTGATTTTCAGTGTTTATACTCAGTAAGCAGAAAGGAACTCAATGGACTTTTATTAACAAGTAATATTACATTTAACAATATTAATAATTTTAGTAGTTACTTATACCTAATTCAATAAAAATATATTAAATATATAAAATAATTAAATAAAACTACCTGTATGATTTGTTTGTAAAATAGAACTCGAAAAATATCCAAACGTGAAATTGAACTTTTCTCATAAACTTGTTAATATAGATTTTACTACGACAATATTAACATTTCAAATGTTTGTATATTATTATAATATTCTAATTAAATTTACGAGGATGTCAACCAGTTATTTTCAGTGGTAAAAATATGCAAAATAAAAGAAAAGACATTTAAAAATTATTTTAGAATTAAATCACCTTTTATAAGATTGTTAGATAATAACATTTAGGAGATAATGGTATCAGTGTTTTTTGAAACATTAGTAATTATAAAAGTTAAAGTAATTTAAATGTAAAAAATTATTTTTGTATAACATGAATATTTAGAAAATAGTAAGTCCTTGATGAGACTGTCTATAATTTATATTTTGATATACACATTTTAGGATGTTAGGTGTACCAAAAGGTGTGCAGTTGTATTAGAAAAATGTCAAACGTATCTAGGATAAATCATTTCTTCCGATAAAATATTTTTTAGCGGAGCTTGTTGTAAATATATATATATAATATATAAGTTATATTAAATAGAATAACCATAAAAAATTAAAATTTTTGAAAAATGTACTACGCGATGTATAAAATGTATACATTATACTTAGTTAAAATTTAACATTTTTAGAATTGTTATTTTGGGAATTACAAGAAAATAATTTAGTTTTTTGCTTTCCCATTTCAGTATTTTTTACGTATTTATCGGAAAAGTAAAAGTATAACGTCTTCAAAGGTACTATCCTGATCATATTTGCTGGATACACACTATATATTTAATGATAATTAATAGGATCAATACATCAAGTATTCTAGTCAAAAAGTTGTAAATTACAAAAATTAAATATCATTGTACACCTGCATCTTCCTTGCTCCGCACAGAATCTAATAGGTGTTATAACTCTAAAATAACTTTTAAATACTCTTTTGTTAGTTTTATGTAAATATGTCTTTAAAATAAATACTGTGATTCTATTTAGTATATACAACAATATTTTATAAAAATTAGTGATACTGGATACTGGAACCATTTATAAATCACTTTTAAAATGTATTTAAACATTTTTCAATGTTCTTTTTTTGTTTTTTTTTTATACATCCTTCTACATTTTTAAAAATATTTAAAAATTATGGTTGACATTCTCTTAAAAAAATGTATATAAATTATTTCATCATATTTATTTTAGATCAGAAACGGATCGAGTAACCGTAAAACCAGACATGGTTATCGGATGCGATGGAGCTCATTCTACCGTTCGTAAACATATGATTCGTTTACCAATGTTTAACTATTCACAGACGTACATTGATCACGGTTATTTCGAAATAAATTTACCATCAGATGCAACGAAAGTATATAAAAAGATTATTTAAAAGTAGAAAAATTATAATAATAACCAGTGTTAGGATCAAATAATAAAAAGATAACCGCACAAAATGTTATTTAGATATAGATAAAGATTATTAATATAAACTTTATAAAGACTTAATTAAAATAATATAATTTTATAAAGATAAAGATAAATCAATTCTTATCTAGATAAATGCAATTTTAATTATATAAATAATCGCTTGGATAATATATCGATAGCATAACATTGTAATCTAATATTATTTATAACCTCTAGTAGATAGTAGACAGCAGGCATGGATTAATGGAGAATGGAGATCCCTACCATTTAAGGATATCGAATTATTTGGTTAGGTTAAGCGTTTAGTTTGTTATAATTGCGAATATTCACTTAACTCGCTCATGGTACTTGCATAAATTTTATAATATTTTTTCTTTTCATTTTTCAAAATATAAATTTATTTTTTGATGAAACCATATTAAACTTCAAGGCCTGAATATTTGTTATAATTTTAACTTAATATGCCTGAATATGTTTAAAAAAAACTTGTTATGTCTATACATAATTATTATTTTATATGCCTGTTATCATTTTTTCATGTAAATAGAGTGCTTCAAACGTTTTTATACATTTAGATAGGAAATAAATTAATTGGAGTTGTAATTAAATATTAAGTATGGTAATGGGAGAAAGATTCAAAATTGAATTTTATATTGTTCTTTTTAGGTTAAATAAATACTTAAATATTTGAGCTTATAAGCATAAAAAAAAATATCAGATTATAATAACAGAGTAGGTATTCACATATTGTTTTATATCAAAAATCATTATCTATATTTACATATTTACCGACACACTTGATCATTTATTGGTAATTAAATAAAAAACAAGTACTCATTATACATAGGTATTAACATAGGCATGCACGGAATTTACTGGAATGGGAAGAGCAAAATTTTTGGTTTCTTACCTACTAAGAAATTACAACCCATGAAATTAACTAACATGTTTTATATAAGTTTTCTAGCAGTATTTATTATTAGATAAAATCTATTTTGTATGTACTTTATTTGAATTTATAAGTAAAAGTTACATTTTCAAACAAGTGTATTTAATTTTGATTATTAGGTATAAACAAGACGTGGATAAATAAACAAATATAAATATATTATAATATTATACTTCTTGAAAAAAATTATAATTAATACATAGGCATTATGAAAATTGAGGTAAAATAAATACCCATAATTCCATTTCCATTTTACAGACTAACAGACTAACTAACTGTTGTACTATTTATGTTAAAAAATTACAGTTTATTGTTAAAAAAATTTGCTATAAAATATTCAAATTTTTATTTTAAAATATTCAATAATTAGTTATCTAGATAACTATGATTTTATTTAGATAAGATAAAAGATAAATGGTTTTTTTTCTAAATAAATATGATTAGATATTTCTCAACACTAATGATATTAATAATTTTAGGACAATGTATTATTCCCTGCTCATCTTCATATTTGGCCGAGAGGTACATTTATGTTAATAGCATTACCTAACAAAGACAAATCTTGGACTTGCACATTGTTCATGCCAATGAATAGATTTCCATCGGTAATGAAATCAGGTGAAGACGAAATTCTAAGATTCTTTAGCGAACATTTTAAAGACTTTCTGGATGTAATTAAGCCGGAACATTTAATAAACCAAGTGATGGACGGAAAACCAAGGACTTTAATTTCAATCAGAGTGAGTGAGTTTTGTTATTTATTGAAATAAATAATAAAATATAAAATAAATTATTTATTTAAAATACATGAATTAATATTGAAATAATATTAAGTACGTGAAGTTGGCATTCACATCATATCCAAATATTTACATATTAATTTATTAGATATTGTTTAACACTTTTTGGAATTTATTGGAGCAAAGGAGCAATTTTTACTTATCTAACTTTTAATTTGTTGTACTAAGTTCACACCTAGAACTACATTTTCATTAAAACTTAATATAAATTATCCAATATAAAGTTTATACTGTATATTATGAACAAGTTAATTAATAATTAAATAATTTAAAATACAAAGGTTATTATTGGCCATATCTTGGAATTTTTGAGAGCTTTCTGTTTAATTAATCAAACTTTTTTCCAAAAAATAAATTGTCTATAAGCAGTAACTCTATTATAGTAGTATATTGGTTTTATCCTACTTTTGTTTCGCCAACTCATTACAAAATTTACAAAAAACTTAATAGTCAAAAAGGGGCTCTAACGAATTCCAACCAGTTTCCAACCATTTTCAGAAAATTGATAGCTACGTACATTTTTGGAAAAGTTCTTTAATATTCTAGTTATAATGTAATATGAACATCGGATGTTATTGTATTACCCACCCTATTTATGTTATTAGATGATAATAATTAGAGATCAGTCGAACAGTCTGAAGTTCGAAAAATCGATCTGAACTTAGTGTTCAATTCGGGTTCAATTGTCGAACTTAAGTAGTAAAATTTCGAACCAAACCGTATTTGATTAAAGTGTTTGAACTTAAGTAGAAGTTTGAACTCGATAATGAGAAGTTCGAACTTAGATTAACTATTTTCGAGTTATTTTAAAATATATAGATATTAATTTTATTTGGGTCATCAAAATAAGATGATGACCTATTTTTTTGCTTATTTAATTTCGATGTTTGGATCGAGTTTGGATTCAAAATTAAAACTAAAAGTTCGGTTCATGTTTGATCCACTAAAAGTTAAGTTCAGTTCGAGATCTTAAACTCCATAGTTCGGTTCAACACCTATATTTTGAGTTCGACCCACCTCTAATGATAATATATATTACTTATATAATATTAAATATTATTATTATTATTTTTTTTTGGTTTTTATTTTTACCATCACTTACACGAATATAATAATGTATTGTATACTCGACTGCATAGTGTAACCCATACCACGTTAATGATAATTTCCTGTTGATGGGAGATGCCGCTCACGCAGTCGTACCATTTTATGGCCAAGGAATGAACGCTGTAAGTAAATCACAATTTTATGTTTATACTTAAGTATTTTTGAAGTAGGCACTTATATGATCCATGTCAATAAATTGTTACCATGACAATTATTAACGTTTGGCAATCTGATAGTAAATAATATTACATAATAAATCACAATTCGTAATATGTTAATAAATAAATAATAATTATATTTAATACTAAATACTGAAAAAATAAATGTTAACTTTGTATAATATATAACAAGTTAAGAAAGCACTGTTTGAGGGTGTTAGATTTAAGAATTATTAGGGCCAGTTGTATAAGTCAAGTTTAAACTAGGTTTACAATGACAAATCCTGTTGTACAAACCCCGTTTAAGAGGATGTTACACTCACATTTCTTGTCTATCTATTTAACAGATAATATAGCAAAATCAAACTACGCAGAATTTAAATTTTGGTGTTTAGGTTAAATTTAGAGTATAAACACCTATTACAAAATTTAAAGCAAGGAATATTTTCTAGTGAATCTCATGGGCATTTAGTAAAATATCGTCTGACGAAAAAGTTAAAGCTATTTAAAAATATCAAAAACTAAAAATGCCGTAACTTTTTTTTCTGACAATATTTTACAAAAAGCCCACGAGCTTCACTCGAAATTATTCTTCTCGTTAAATAGGTGTTCTATTTATTATGTATATATATATATATATATGTTTATAAGCTCTAAATCAAACCAAAATGCCATAATTTCAATTTTACGTTGTATCATTTTGCTATATTGCCAATTAGATGGACGGAGACAGAAAATGCGGGTATAGCACCCTCTTAAGATATAAACTAAGTTTAAACTGGAGATTAGTCCAAGTATACCATTTGATTATTTAAACTAGGTTTAAGTAGACTCTATGTCTTATAACATGAATTATATACACTTTTAAGATGTATCATCATCATGATGATGATATTATCATCATTATGGTGATAATATAGATAAATGTGTAGAGGTATATTATGTAGTGCAGTAGGTGCTATATTAGTTTTTCTTTTTGTTCTGATATTTTTCATCTCAATTGTATAGGTTTACTATACAAGAATAGGTTGTACTTTTATCTAA
This sequence comes from Pemphigus obesinymphae, assembly GCA_025469235.1. NCBI lineage: Eukaryota > Metazoa > Arthropoda > Insecta > Hemiptera > Aphididae > Pemphigus > Pemphigus obesinymphae. Next base: position 59,817 of record JAIPRL010000853.1, read on the forward strand.
AGTAGTATGGATGAAATTACTGACGGTGAAAATTTTATGGAGCTGATCGATTTAAATTTAAATCCTAGAATTCCTAGAGTATTTCGTGAACGGCCGAATCATATACTTTTATGGTGTGATTTCAAGTTTTTCGATAGATTTTGCATTTCTTAAAATACAACTCTTTACATTCGCAGTTTTATTAAACAAGATATTGAGAATCTAACTGACAAGTAGAGAATACTAATTGTTATTTTTTACTCAAGTCCATAACTAGTTCAAATAGTATTTAGAAAAAAAAATTTTTAGATATTAATTATAATTATAAAAGATAAATATTTTTAAATTTCCATACATATGGGTTTAGGGTATTTTTTTATTGAAACTTTCTTCACATTAAAATCTAAATCTTAATCCTAAAATGAGTATAATCTAAATAAATAATTAAATTAAATTAAATTGAATTGCATATGGTTGGTAATAACTTTAAAAAAGATATTGACCGTTGTTTTCATGGTTATGAACCTATATTTACCTTAAAAAGAATATTCTAAACATTTTATATATATTTTTAATAAGGAATCATATAGTTACATCAGAAAAAATGTTATTAGTGAAATTAAGATATTTTGCTTGTGGATCATTTTTAATAGTTTGTGGATATTTCGTTGGTATACATAAATCAACTGTATCAAGAATTATAACAAAAAATAGTCGGGCGGCAATAACAAGTCTTGGAGCTACTTTCATAAAATTTCCTGAAAATGAAGAAGAAATTATGTCTATCCGACAAAATTTTTTTAATAAATATAAATTTCTTAAATGTATTGGCGCTTTAGATTGCACCCATGTAAAAATTAAATCACCTGGTGGGAATAACGCAGAAATGTATAGGAATCGAAAACAATTTCTTTCATATAGGTAACGTCCAAGCCATCTGTGACACAAATTTGAAGTTTCAAAATATAGTAGGTAGGTGGCCTGGAAGTGCTCACGATTTAACCATTTTTAGTGATAGCTCTATTCGTGGAAAATTTGAAAGAGGTGAAATGGGTGATAGCCTGTTAATAAATTATAGATAGTGGATATGCTTTAAAGCCATAATTATTAACTAAATTTGGAACAGCAACAACTCCAGCAGAACAATTAAACAACAAATCTATTATAAGAACAAGAAACTGTATTGAAAGAAGTTTTGGTGTATTATTTAGATTTCCAATTTTAGCATAAGGAATTCAGGTTATAAGCAGTTGTATGCACATGTAAGCAAGGTTGAAGCAATCATTATCTCAACTGCAGTAATACATAATATCGCTTGTCACTTAAATCATGAAGTTTCAAATATAAGTCCTGAACTTGAAAAGTTAATTAATTTAACACAATTTAGGCAAAGACAAGAAGTTACACAAAATAACCCTAATTATACGATTGAAGTAACAAGAAATGTTATGGTAAAATATTTTGAAAGTTTTCTTTAATAATAATAATATTTTTTTTTCATGTTAAAACATATTACTTAACAAACATTTAAGTATAAAATTATTTTATTTTAATAACCAAATCTTTTTTTAATTAAATTATTATTTAGGTATATATAATATAATATAATATAATACATACAAATAAACATATTACGTTTCAATATATTTATATTATTAAAATATAACCTCTAAATTAAAGTATATGTATATTAATTAATAAATTATTTTAAAAAATGTTGTATTTAATTTAATGTTAATGAATATTTTAATTGTAAATAATACTTTGTATAGAAAAAATGTACGTGTACAAATGTTTTTTTTTAATTAAGAGACCATATGATAATAAAAAAAATTATTCTTTACATAATATTTTTAAATTATTTAAAATATTTTATTTTTAGCTAAATTTTTTTATTTCTTGATACTATATTTTAGTATTTGCATTTCAATATCCAAAATCATCATTTCCTTTAAAAGTTTTTCATTCATTAATGTAATGTGAAGATTAACTTCTTTTTTTTTCATTTCTATTGAATGTTGGTGCCTCTTTTCCATCAACTTCAATTTTAGTTTATGTTCATCTTCCATTTGTTGTGTTTGCAATTTGACCATATCAGTTTTAGAGCCTGCCCACTTATTTAATTTATCTTGAAGTCGTTTTTTACGTGGGCAACTATTTCCACTATTTGTTTCTAAAATACAATTAAAAAAATGTAACTAAATAATTAAACAAAGTTTTAAATGTGTAATATTATATTAAACCTACTTGTAGCATCCAATGACACAATATTTGTATTTTTGATACTTTCTGGAGTAGCGTCGTTTTCATTATTTAATATATTAGGTGAATCGTTAGAACTACTTGTATGTGATGGTTCATTGATAAAATTATTATATTTTAATATAGATGTAGGGTAACTTTTTAACATTGCTAGACTATAATCAGACTCATCCAAAACCACATCCATAGTTGTATATAGTTCCTATATTTTCAACCGTAATTTCACTACTACATACTGTTGGATTACTCATACCTCCTTGTATACCAATGTCTCTATCACCATCAAATTCTGAGTTTAAACTAGTCATTTGACTTCCAAGAATTTTTTGGAGTTAGACATTAACTTCATTAACCATATCAATTAATGATTTGGAAGGCCCACCATCAGTTCCATTTGAATATAGTTTAATATCAGCATACTTTTTTTAGCAGTCTTTTTATATTTAATATTTACTTTTTAATGTTTTCTCATCTTTATATGTCTCCCTACATATGTTGTTAAATTAAATAGTAAGTCTTTTATAAGCATCAGTTTTTACACGGTTATGTTTTACGTCCGTTTGCTTACATTCAATTTTAGAACTATATCTTTTAATCAAACTTAAAAGAACACTTTCTTCTTTTGAAAAGAAATTTGATGAATGTATATCTACAGACATTATATATTTAATAAATAATATATTTAATATGGAAATATATATATATAATGTATAACATGAAATACTTTCAGTATAATTAACATTTCACTAAAAACTTTTGAATTATTATTGATAATAATGCGTGATAACAAATTAAAACATAGATGAAATTTTCCCAACATCCATTAAAACACTTTCACCAATAGTCAAACGAAGTTTAACTAAACTTTGGTTGAACTGCAATTTATTGTGCAATGTAATATATTTTTAACCAGGTTTAATATTTAAGGTTTAGTTAAACTTGAGATTAACTGATGGTTGTACAATTAGGTAAAATCCAAAATAAAATTTTAATTACAGTCGTCGCGATCGGTTGTGCATTATTGATGTGCGTGTTTCTAAATTTAATCTACAGATCATACCGTTGTACAACTGGCCCTTATAGTATTTAATAATTTTATGACGTCCATTACACCTAGGTACTGTTTGTTTAATATGTGAAATTTTTGGAACATGATATCCTATTGAAATATGGTAGTAGCTCAAGATCCGTTTATAATTATTATTCATTTTTGATTTTATCTTTTTAAATATAATAAATTACATTTTTCTATGAATCATGTTATAAAAATGTAATACTAGAGTCTAGATTAGAAAAAGTTGATTACATATTAGGTGGTCTGTGAAGAATTTGTTATACTTAATTATTACGAAATTAATTAATGCAATATTCGAACTTTACACTTAATATTTTATAATTTTATACCTATAAATTGATTCTTCTATTGTGGAAAAAACCCTGATAAAGGCCAGGTAACATATTAGTATACCATACATTGCTAGAGAACCGTATATAAATCCTGAACGCTTATTGGCTACATTTCGTTTGAGATAACACGGTACAGTAGGTACTGATAATGACTCAACATTTTGAAAATGTATTTTATGAGTTAGGTTAGAATTATTAATATAGTATTACCATAGAACAAGAATACTTATTTATAACTTAATAATAATATTAAAATTAAACTGTGTTAATAGCATTATCTATTATTTTTGTTTGAATTCGGATTGAGATTGTAGATTCTCACTTTTGAGTACCTTAATTAATGTACTTAATTAACTTATTTAATGAAAAAAGTCAGTGATTAACTATTATTAATCCAGTTTATTAAAATTAAATTAAAAAGTAACAGTACCTACAAGTAATATAAAAAAATAAAAGAATACACATTATATGATACTTTGGTTGTGTTAATACATATTAATGTAGTCATCATACATTTATAAGTTAATCGATGGCTATATCTAAAATAATATGCTGTTCTCAGCAGTTTTATTCATGAAGAATGAAGGGAGTTCTTAACAGTACTGTAACTTGTACTGCGTTATCTCAAACGAAATGTAGCCAATGAGCGCTCAGGATTTATATACGGTTCTCTAGTAATGTATGATATACTAATATGCGGCCGGGTACCTACTACCTATACATCTTGGTAAGTTATACCAACCTTATTAACCTCGTACGATGAAATTAATATTGCCCACTGAAAAAATGATAAGGTTTTTTATATCACTTAAGTTTTCTCCATTTATCGGTATAATTTCTGATGAAATCCAGTTTCAACGTGATCACACTAATAAACTACGAAATTAATTGGCTGCACAACAAGTAAATGTTGAGCATGGTCTTACCATTAAATTTATTAGGAGTTTTCTAAGTATTGTAAAGCTGAATACTGCTGCTATAGCATATATAATACTCGAATGTTTTAAATCTGCGTGTTTATTACTAAAATGTTGAGGTCTTTTGACTAAATTGTTCTATTTTCGTAATATTGTGTTTATTGTGTAGGTAATTGTTTTTATGGTTTTATTTATTATTTTATATTATATTATTTTGCTAATTAAATTAAATTAATTTATAAGAACCATATAATTATTTGAATAATTTAAAAATTATAGCCTTTTATTTTGCAATTATTCCTATTCGCCTTTCCTTCAATGAACTTCAGATCAGCCCCTGCCTATTATAATTTTTAATATTTAGAATTTATATTATATCTATATCATTAATTTGAAATTATTAACTAAATTATTATCATAATCTCAAATCAAATGAGAACTTATAAGAAAATAAATACCTATATATTTCGAGTATATTTCGAGTTACATATAAAATAATTCTAACTGGTAATTCTATACGGCTATTATCCATAGGTGTTATATAAATACTTATTATCTACATATACCAACATGTTAATAAGTTCCTTCTAACTTTACTTCATAAAAGAAATAAGTCATTGAGTTTATGTATATAATAACTAACGTGACGCGACCCACATGAATTAGCGGATATTTATTGATTGAAAATAGGATAATAGGCGAATGTTCGGTGTCGTCGATGTCGGTATTTTAAATTGGATTATTATTTAATTTACAATCTAAAATTAAACTTAAAAATATAAAATTTTTTTATACCATTAACCACATATATAAAAATTTCTCACGCAAAATAACGCATACAATATGTTTTATACTCAATAAAATTTGTCGTTGAAATGTGTAACTTCTATATGCGTTTCCCTATGCCATAACTCCATGAATCACTGATTTTTTTTTTTGTATTCTGTTTTCAATAATAATTTTTTTATAATTCAATGTAACAATATGTAATATAAATGTCTTTTGGTTGTAAGTGTTTTAATATTTAATAATATTAATTATTAAATAATATATGAATTGAAAAAGAAAAGTAAATAATCCTGAAGTATAAGTTTAAAAAATAAAAATAAAACTATGAATTACATTCCAGAAATGCACTTTATTGACTTTCCATAATTTTGCATTCAATATATCTAACTAATCTAAGTATAATTATATAATATGTGTGTATTCGAATTTTAAAGGGCTTCGAGGATTGTTCAATATTGAATCAACTTCTGAACGATTATGATCATGATTTAAAAACTGTATTCAAAATGTTTTCATCGAGAAGAATTCCAGACGCCGAAGCTATTAGTGATTTAGCTTTTTACAACTATATTGAAGTAATGACTATTTGTGATATCCATATCAGTTCTTGTAGTTAACATTATGATTTTATATTTTGTATTTATATATATTTATGATCTGTCCATATAAATACATGTTAAAACTAAAAATCATAGTTATTAGGCCCAATCAGTAATCAGCGACTCTAGCAGCATACGTAAGTGGTGTAATATTTTCATTAAACTGATAAGCCGTGTGTTAACACTTGATAAATCCACCTTGAATACGCCAATAGTATTAATACGATCAGTGGTGTAGCCAAGGATGGGAAGGGGAGGCTGCAACCTTCCCCAAAATTTCAGGAAAATTTAAAAATGATTTCTGTGTTCTGTGAATATAATACGTAACCATATATATTTAAATTGTAATTTATATGAAGGTCATTGCAAAAGTCCAAAATGTTATTTTACAGATTTTAATTTTTTTTCCGTTTTCTTATCTTATTAGGTTTTAACAAAATTTAATATTCGATTTCGATTGTGTACTGTTACGTATCGGTCGTATTTATATATATATCTCGCGTCTCTTTCATTGTTATCACAAACACACAAACACACGCACAATATGTCAGCGTCATAGTTTTTAAATATAAATTTCATAAATTTAATTTTAATGATGTTTAAATAAAATGTGTATAGATAGATTCAAAATATGTGCAGTACCTACTTAAAATCAGTTTATTAAATGTAATTGTTTATTTAAATGTCAGATTGAAATAACTTTTTTTGAAAATGGTCTAGCCTACACTGAGACTGTCAATAATGATATGGGGCGCACTGTGAAACATAATATGAAATAAACAAAATAGGGAGGAAATAACTAATAGGTATTTAATATTTAATCACTGGTCATCACATATTTTCTTGACATATCTATAAAATGTAAAATTTATTATGCATGATATTAATTAATTGCTTGTTATTTAATTATAACTGTACTATCAGTTGCGGATCTAACGGTCGTTTAATCGATAAATGCCGACGAAGCCCCTAGCTAATTTTTGTTCTAAAACAGTATCTATAATGTAATTTAATTTAATTATTATAGAGAAAAATATTAAAAATATATTAAATTATATTGCAATATGCAGTGCAGTGGCGAAAACAATTTTCAATACCATTTTTTTGCTTCTTTTTAATCTATGGCTTTCACCATTTCAAAATACATTTTTTCTTTTTCTTCTATTATTTTCTTGTTTTGAAAACTATGTTGGTGTTTTTGGAGTAATCCCTACTAAACTCTGGACCCAGAGCCCCCAAACTAGAAATCCAACCCGGGTGTGTAATTTCAGAACCAAATTAAACCTAGAGTCGGTAGGGCCCCTCTCTGAATTTTCCGATTAGCATTCAACTCTTAGATCCACCACTATGTACTAAATAGCATCACATTTTTAATATGTTATTGTATAGGTATTTTGTTAACACAAAAGAAAATTCATAATTTCCTTCATTCTTTTTTTTTAAATTAAGGAAATTAATTTTATATTATTATAAAATATATTATATAATATAAGTAGATATATTATAAAAGCAATAGTAAAAGTTACTAATAATTTAATTAATTATGCAGTTTAGTAAGTGAAAAGATGTACAGAGAACAAACCTAAAAGTATATAAAAGTATAAATAACGACATTGATATACGAAACGTATGGAGATTTCTATTTAAGACTCCTCTATATAAAAAATGATCAGCCCTTTCTTGCAAATAAAAATCCTACGCCACTGAATACGATTAATACAACATAATATGGTTTATATTATTATAGATAATATATTATGCTAAATAATACTAACTTTATAAGTATTTCTAATTGACAGATGCGCGATTTGGTTAATCGTAAAAGCTTTTTATGGAGAAAAAAAATTGATAACATACTATATAAATGGTTTCGTAACACATGGATACCGCTTCATAGTTCGATTTCTTTTACAACGATTGGATATAAACAATGTAAACTTCACAATCAGTGGCAAGATCAAGTAATATTTCAGATCATTAAGTGTATTTATATTTTATAGTGTTAAGCTTTATAGTTGTAGCAATTAGGAGCGTATTGATGAGAAAATTCAATTTTCGACTCCCTAAAATTTCAAGGAAAATTGATTCTATTTTATCAGCGGCGTATTTAGAAATTATTTATGGGGGGGGGGGGGGATGAAATAATTAATCATAAGGTGACCGAGGTGATCATGCGGTTCACGAATGCGGTGCGGGCGTGCTGTTATCTAGATTCTATAAATAAATCGATTGAATGGAAATCCATTTCTTTATTATCTATAGTAACACAGGTATTATGAATTATATCATTTTATGATTTTTATTTTTATTTTTATGGAAATATA